>JAUZNK010094812.1:0-12262 GCA_035046665.1 Euphysa ruthae
CACCCCTTTAGTAATTGAGTCGCCAAATATGATAAGCTTGCTGTCACTCTTCCATATCTTTTTTTTCAACTCCTCGTGCTCTTTTAACCAGCCAGCTTTATTTCGTTGACAAGTAGAAGTGGCAACCGACAACATAAGAAACAAGTGCATCAGCAAACCAAGAAAAAAAATAATTGTAATCACTGATTGATAAGATAATCAAGGATAATTCATTTCCAGTTCGATAAATCTTCGAAACTCCAAGACGCCATTAAAAAAAAAAGATATGTAGCTTGCTTAGGTGTTAAAGTGGCGCATATATAAAACAACAAAAATCTTCATATGCTGAAGTTATATTTTTCTGTTGTCAAATAGCTATCGTGATGGTTTCAGATTATAAAATTTGATTTTATTGAGACCACATAGTCTTTGCTTTAGCAGAAGCCTTCTCTGAAGATGTGATGGGTATGTTTTCAAAAATTAACCAAATAAAAAATACAATGCAGTTCTACATAGTAATAGAAAGTTGTTTAAAACTTAACATTAGGTTAATTCTGGGTGACTCACTCATATAGCAAGAGAGGACCAAAAGGATTGACTCCAGATGTTTCTAGCAAATACTTAGCTCGTTAAAACAAAGCTGTAAAAAGGACGTTAGTTGTATCGAATTTATTATATTAATTATATATCTCATGCAAATTACCATTTGATAGGGCATTGGATAGTTAAATCCAACCGATATGCAAACAGAACTTTTCATATGACCTTTTTCAGCCATATCTTTGATTGATTATATTTTCAAAATATATTTCATGCAATGAGTTGAACTATTTTAATCTTAAAACATGTATTTTTGTCAGTTGAAAACTGTGAAAAACTTCCCAACTAATTAATCAGAATTATTAACTTGCAGAATAACTACGCGGATATTAAAAGTTGTGTGCTCTGCATCACTTCTCAATGTAATTCTTGTTTACAAGAAAACCTCTCCCTGTCAAGGAAGAAATTTCAGGCAAATAGAAGTATTACACATCTATTGTAAATTAACACTATAAAACAAACCTTTTTACTTTGACATAAACCTCCATTTTACTTAATAATAATGGATTACAATGAAATAAAGAAAATGTTTGTAAAGAACATTGTTAACCTTTGTTACGTCACTCTCGTTTTCAGATATAAGAACTTGCGCATGAAATCGCACGCCCTTTAGCATCGTGTCAGTAGTTGTAAGCGGGAGTGTTATAAAGCAAAATAAACTTCAACTTTGTTTGAGTCTTGAGGTATTTTTGTTTTTTTGCTTTATTTTTATTTTGATTATGTTGAGGTAGATAGTTTTTTAAACATTTTTTAAATTTATTTAAATAATTCCTCAATTATTATTCATCTATTTGGTTTTAACCTCTATTTGGTTTTAACCTCTATTTGGTTTTAACCTCTATTTGGTTTTAACCTCTATTTGGTTTTAACCTCTATTACCACAGAAATACCTGAAAAACCATGTAAAAAACATTCACCGCATAAATCACGTTAGGCATGATTAAGGACTTTTTCAAGTTTTATTAGATTGTTTTAATTTCTATCAACTCGTGTGAAATTGTTTTGTATATATTGTTTATCTCTAGTCATGAATGATACGTGGACACTTATCATCTATGTCTGACATAAGATCAATATAATATGTCCGTTGAGATATTGTAATTGGTTATACAGCGTTACCGAATAATGACCTGTTATAATCAATTATAAAAATAAACTTATTTATTTCACAGTGATGATTCCGTTTTACACGGGTGTTTTGATGAATGATTCTCATTGTTACAGACGTTTTCATATTGGTGATTCCCTTTAATACGGACGATTTCGCACAAAACCGACATAACCGATATTATTCGATAACAAGGCGATGAGACTTTGACTGGTTTAAAAAGAATTTTTTATAGCAAATAGCGTACGCAGGCGGGTACCTAAACTAGGATTTTTAGCTACCATCTCAGATAAAATTTTCGCATAACATAATGAAATTATGTAACTTATTTTAAAGACCAAGAAGACTTTAGTATCTGATTGTTAAGTGTGTTCTTCGTTACAATAATCGTAATTAGTTCTATTCCCTGTCACGTCAAAATATTCTGCAAATCATTACAGAATTTTTTCCTTATATGTTTATAAACATTGGAAAAATTATATTCAATTGTCAGTAAAAGTTTAATGGTGATAATCGCCATAAAAATTCTCTTTTGCTGGATAGAATATGGTATAATTTGCAGCGTATTTTGAATTAATCTCGTTTAATGTTGAGCCAACAGCAGTTTTGGAAGTTTTTATGGTGTCGATAAATTGTCAAATTTGGAGATTGGTGTATATTACGAAAAATGTTAATGTATTATTATTATATCTATCTGCTAAATCAAATATTCTTGCTTCTAGCTGCTACTACTTATTTTTATGGGGCTTCAAAAACATTGCAATATAGGGCCTTTTGATTGAATAGAGTTGAATTTTCCTTGAAATTGTTACTGGAAAGGACAATAACATCAGATTGTTCCAATAATACATATTCACAGAATGTTTATTATTTTCATTTGACCACCGTTCATAAAATTTTTGCTGAATTCATCTATTGTCTGTGACGTTGTCTTAGGTTTATGGATATTTTAATTTTTAATTTCAATATTTTAACAATTTAGTTTTATATCATAATTCTCGTTGAGAAAATTTGCCGGATTGAGATAAGCTAAAAATATGAGTTTGTTCGTTTAAACGGCTTTTTGGACCAATCTATTTTTTACTCATTTGGCCACCCACTTTTATCACAATGGAATAGAGAAAAATAATTTCTGTATTGAAAACGAAGTTGAAAAATTATTTTTTATTTTACATAAAGTGTTTGCATCCTAAATGCTCAATAAAATTGTTTTATCTGAGAGACCAATTTTTCATTGGATATTTACGTTAATATTTCTAATTTTTCAACCACCAGTTGTAGTAACGACAACAATTTTATTCGCCAAGAAACATGCTTTTTTTCTGTGATGATAATTAACACATCAACTTCAATGGCTCATCCGCTCAAGTTTAACTTGCAGGTCTATCACTGACTGTCTTTTCATTTTCTTTTTCTCCTACAAACTTAGGTCAAGTTCTGAATTTGAAAAATCTTATACGGTGTCACGTTGTCGTGGACAAAAACTTTTAAATTCATGGCCTTTTTGAATAATTTTAAATGTAAAAAGAATAAATGCTCCAAATAAGATTACATTATGACAACATATTTATGATTTACCATAGAGCACACTGACTGTTATCAATTGATGAAAAAAAAGAATGTCAACTTCTAATTTAAATGTTATAGATGCTCAAATAGGTATGTATTTTACGGAATATTCAAATAGGTATGTATTTTAAGGAATATTCAGGCGACCCACTTCAACGAACTTTTACGAAACAACTTTTTACAATGCTTTGGAAAGCACAAAAATAACTTATTTTTTGTCAGTGTTCGTTTCTTTTCCGTATTTACAGTATGAATATTTTTATCAAGTTAACGACTCCTTGTACAAGATTTTGAAATTATTAAACAAAGTAAGAATCAAAATTTTTTTTATAAATGTTTTCCACAATTTCGGATAACTGACTACAAGATTTTGAAATTATTAAACAAAGCAAGAATAAAATTTTTTTTTATAAATGCTTTAACATTCCATTAAAGTTGAGTGATGAGGGGCTGGTATTAATTTTTACGTGTTTTATCAAAAATTGTTTTTTATCATATCCACCAACTAAATACATTGTTTTTATCATCCCTACCATATAAATAGTTTCCTTCTTCACAAAATAAATAAATAGGTTTCATCATCAACAAATAAATATATTGCTTTTTTATTGTCCCTACCAAATAAATAATTAGATTTTATCATTTAAACAGTTTTTATTTCATAACCAAATAAATAAATAGTTTTATCGTCCGTTCGAAGTTAATAAGTAGTATTTATCATTCCTACCAAATAAATTATTTTCGAATCACCAAATAAATAAATAGATTTCATCATCACAAATAAAAGAAATATTTTCTATCATCCTCATCATAATAATAGCTTCCTTCATCACCAAATAAATAAGAAGTTTTTATCATCCCTACGAAATAAATAAGTTGTTTCCATCATCACCAAATAAATAGTTTTTAACTAATGATATTTTTATCTACGTTATCAGACATATCTGACAATTTTTCATTTGGAAGCTCTTCAAAAGTATATATGTAAACGCTTAGCACAAAAAAGTATCAAAAATTTTATCGTCAGTTAAAATTTTCAAATAACTTACACTTAAATTTAAAGCTATTCTTTATTAATGAAGCCATCACGAAATAGGTTAAATGCAAGAAAGATGAGTTATTTAATTTTGAATGTGACTTTAAAGATTAAATTAACATCGAAAAATGTGTGATCTTTGCATTGAATTAGTTGAATTATATAAACTGTTAAGTCTGAAACGTATAGCGTACAAAAATTCAACCTTTAATTCTGTTATTAGCATTCCGTTTTTTATGCAGTAAAAGAAGTTTTAAAACTTCATAGAATTTGGGCAAACCATGTCAGAGAACGTATTTATGGCAATAATCTGGGGGAACTTGAGCTATCTAGGAGTAGTGTTCCTGGGTGTAAATTTACCATGAGGGATTTTACTTCCTTTCTCAAATTCACTCTTCTATCTATATACCGAAGCATCTAATCTTATTTTAGATATAATTTTTTTTTTAATTTTTAATCTGTTTCCTAGGCTTTTACCTGAAACAATTTTTTTGCAACTGGAGCTCATTTGGCAACAACGCGAAAAATTCTCTATAGTGAGGAAAGTTATTTTGCTGACTCGACAGGTTTTTGAGCCAAAATTCAGGCCAAAACTTGTGCTTACGAAATCAAAAACAAAACAAACGGAAATTATAATACTGTCCATAGAGAGTTTTATTTATACTTTTAACCAAAGAATCATTAACATTCCATTCGAATGATCTTTAACCTCTATAATATTTACTTTCCTGTCTTTAAACAAAGGCGTGAACATTAAATGGTGAATTTAAATTCATTTTAAATTGAAATATATTTTTATTCATACATCGATATTTTTGTTTCACTATATATGTAATATACCATTAAATCATTCTTTTTTTTTTTTTGCATAAACTATTCTTCCAATAGATAGAACCAAATCAAAAGTAACTTCAATACTGTCGACAGAAAATATATTTCTAATAAGCTACAGCTTTATTATATATTAATCGCTGGTTTCTTAAGAAAAACTGTGGTTTGTTTAATTCTGTTGCAGTTTTCTTCTAACATCATTTCCATATACCATTTTTAAGTTTTGCTTGCCATGCTTTCGCAAGCCTTTGTGTATTGATTTGACGGAATATACTCAATGTTTAGAAAAACTTTCGGGAAAAAATAACGGCATGTTTTAGAGATATAACTTTCACTTACAATGTAAGATTGGTGCAAGTGGATATGTACTTAAAGCTGTTAAAATTGTACAATATATAACTTAATTGGTTCGTTTAAATATTTAAGTAACAAGCAAATATTTCTTAGCTTTGCGACTGAATGTTTTTTTTTTTCTTTTCTTTTCTTTTGCTATTATACCAAATTCATAAGGTGAGCACTTCTTTGCAAATGAAGTTAATCTAGTTTAACTGAAAAAAATTTAGGCTAAAAATAGCAAAATATATTTTCACTATTATCTATCAAATTTTCCTATAATGGTGATCGTGATTACCAAAAGTTAGTTATGCTGACGTCTGCTGGCAGACGTTGCAATTCTAATATTTATCAATATTACGTTGAAATACTTTTCAGCAAAAAAAATTTTCTGAATAAATAAATAAATATTTTCATGAATATTAATTCAATATGGAAATTAGGTTAACAACATCAATATTTATTTTTTATTTTTTTAGCAGTGAATTTCCTTCCTCAAGTGATGGAGAAACTAAGCACGTGTCTTTTGGAAAGCAATTGGCGCGGCTTAGCGCGGAAATGCTTGCTTAGCGAAAAAGATGACGAAAAAGTTGGAGAAATTAATAATAACAAAAATCTGAGCGACGAAGATAAAATAACGAAAGTTTTAACGTTGATTATCGAAAACAATCCTCAACTAACTTGGAGTGAATTCAAAGATAAACTGGTACAGATCAGTAGGGCTGATTTAGTGGAAGAATGCTCAAGAAGTAAGTCTTATTTATGTTAACGAAGAAAAAGTCAGATTATATTGTTTGATTTTAATTTCTTTTTTGCGTAAATTTATTTGATTTATGCCTGTTTGATACTAACATCAAAATAGAAGGTAACAGGTATTTACTTATGATTATTCAAATAATGTGCAAATATCGCAAGTATAAGTAAAAGAACAAATAATTCCGTTTTAAGGAAATATTTTGAATTTTGTATGTTTGTTATTTTATCGCTCATTTATTTTCTTTTTTTCTTCTCTCCGCTGACATACAAAGTACTCACATGTTAATAGTACTAATGTTTTAAAAAAGGGCTCCGCCATTAAACCTTTTTTTCAATACTTATGTGAACTCACAAACTTCCGGAAGTTTGTGAGTTTCAACGAAAGTTTGTCGCCAATAGCTTGAAAAAAACTATTCAAAATTGCAGAATATAAAACCATTACAGTTACCGCTCGATAAGTGGAACTCTGTAAAGACCGAAAAAAATAGTTCCATTTATCCTAGACTTTTCGAGAAACATGCAGTTCTAGAAAAAAAAAATTGTAAGATATATGTTCAAAAGTTTGCAGAAGTGGTAAAATAAGACACAGCGAGCTCAATTTATGAGATTTAATTTTATATAGTCACTTAGAACAAAACTTTATAATATTTTTGCCTCTGTGTAAAAAATCGTGAATGGACGCTTGTTTTAAGCGACTTTCCAGTTTTTTTCGACCAACTTGGACTCATTCGATGAACGTTTTCCAACTTCTACTACATATAAGTTTAAGTCTGTAAACGTTTCGATTGAGTTTCTTACATCAGTGTAATCACACTTTTGCAAGCACTCATCGTGTTTGGTTTCGTCTTCCATTTCATCATGATCAACCACAATGCCATCTTGTATACTATCAATTATATTATATACAGCACGGTTTCGTGGCAGTTACATAATAATCTAAAGATCTAAAGACACAAAATCTTCCGATGTAAAGTCGCTAGGTGTTGCCCTTGCGGAATCTCCAATTCTTTAAAGTTTGGCCTTAGCTCACTGAATGTATCATCCAAATAATTTTGTGCCCGATCTCACTCTTACCTGCTTTAACGAATCAATTTTGACCTGTTGACTTACTTTCATCTTCCTACGACAGCACAAGTAATTTCTCTGCCGTTAGAATATTGTTATATTATATATTTTTATATTGTTATATTATTCTTTGGAATTTCTTTTTTTGCATCAATTGTTTTATCATCAGGACCAATCGAGAAAGGTAATTTGCTTTCAAGGAGCGTATCACCCCTTGCTTCATCGGTTGTGTCTTAGAAGCAGTATTGCAAGGTAAGGAAACCAAACAGACCACTTTTAAGCCACTCACTTGTAGAATTGCATGGGTATTAGTCTAAAATTAATAAGATTTTCTGATCTTCTCGTACAAACTTGCCATCCAACACCTGAACCCACTGAAATAAAATAAATCGCTGGCCATCCAACGTTTTTTTGACAGCGGTAGCAACAGAGCAGACTCTACAGATTTTAAAAACATCTTGGAGATTTAGCTTTGCCAATCACAATGTTAACCATTTTATCACCAACGTCATTGAAGCGGAGTTGGCACAGTGCAAGACGTTTGACTCCGGAGCGAAACGTTACGAGTTTTGTGGATCCGTGGCGCAGTGGTTTAAGGAGCCGAACTACGGAGACCGTAGTGAAAAAGTATGTGGTTCGAGCCCACTTGATGACTGCGCTAACGGTGAAACCACAATCTAAATTCGGGCAGCATATTATAGCAGGATTTAGATTGTGTATGTCTGTCCTCGCCCTGTGTTCAAAATTCGTAAAATATGTATCTATAAAAAGAAAAAAAGGTTCGACTCACACATCTGGCAGGAAATTTATTTTCATGTTTTTTCTGATTTTCTGAGCAAAACTCATTGCGTAATGCAACGATAGCTCATATTGGTCGGGTTGTTTGGTTGAGTGAATTTCGTAGACACAAATGGGCGTTTTAAGTACTCCAAGACCAACCACGTGTGCCTATCTGGAAATATGTCTCGGATATTTGTTGGTTCCCACGTTAAATATAACATTGTTTCACTCCCTTTTTACAGCTGCCATGCCAGTCAGACGGAAACGGCAAAAATAAATGTTCTTTGATAGTGACCGGAAAAGCACTTAATCAAGGAAAAGGAATAAAAGTGCATACGAACTGATCTTTTCCGGACAAGGTAGCTGCATAAAGTTTTTGAAAGACCAACTTTTCAAGAATTTGTAAATCTTACCTGGCACTGTTTTAATGAAAACTTTAAATCTCTCTTTTCCAGTTACCCAACCATCCATCAGAAGCTTGGAAGTTATTACACTAAAAACCATTTGCGAACACAAGCGCCTATAGCTTGATGATGTCAGCAGAAGTAAAAATGTTTTTGTGTTGTACGATGTCGAACCATTTGTAAATTACTTTATCTAACACTTTAAAAGTACATGAGTTGATTCTTTCGTTCCTGTATTTTCTTCATTAATCACTTGTCTTGTTTGTTTTCAACCAATGTTATGTTCTTACGTCATATTTTCTTGCAGTTGTAATACAGCTTTGACCTTCTTAGATCTTTTAAGGCGTTGTATATCTCAAGAAAACTGATAAACTGAATATTTCTTTTCGATGTACGGAAAATTAGTTGTCACCACGCAAGCGTTGGTTTTAATATTATCCGTGGTTCGTAAAAAAAACACTTCAATAGTTAGAATTCCAAAGTTTTTTTTTGAAAATCGAACAAAATTTCCAGTTACGAGGAGGTAATATTGTTGAAAGGACTAGAACAATGGTCCCCATTAGCGAATGTTCCACTTATCCGTAGAAACTAACAGTTTAATAATGCAAATCCAAGGAACCTGTGACAATGGTTCCACTTATCTGGAGTTCCACATTATAAGCGGCATCTGTATTTAAAAATGTAAAATGCATTATTCCCAAAAAATAAAACTAATTTCAAAACAAGCACAGGAATTTTAAATATTTGTTACATTGGAAATTTGTAAAAAGGACCTTCACAAATGAATTTTATATTTATGGGAACTAAAACTGGCAATTTGCTTTTGTTTTCATTGGGTTTTATGTTCAGGAGAACTTTTAAAACATTATTATCTTTCGCAAGAGTGTTTTCGTTTTGCTTTTCGTTCTTTGCAGCCAAAAAGGAAACTCGAAATAGACCACGTGAGATAATTTTTTTGAAATGACCTCATAAATTGAACTTTGAACAATTATATTTTTCACATGAATAAAAATATAAATATAGTTTTAAATTTGTGAATGATTTCGAAAATTTAAAAATAAAGATGACTCAGGTAATTATTTTTGGTACCTGCTAGCCTGGTATGACAATCTAAGGCACAATATTGCAGTTCAATGAAAATATTCGAGATTGAAGTCACATTAATGAAATATAACGTTCTATTGACTAACAAAATCTTTAAATTTATTCTACTTCAAAAGTGATAATATTTACTTGTTAGCCTTTTAAAATGATACACTTCTGGTAAATGAACTACATCTAAGTACCTATCAATTTATAAAATAAGCTAACTCTTTGGAATATTCATAGAAAATCGGTTTCTTCTCACCAAAAAATGCTGAAGCGCAAAAAAGCCAGCAAAATATTGTTGTGAGAAAAAAAACTAAAAAACTTAACACATAAGTATCACGCGACAAAGTTAGCCTGATAAAACAATTTGGAGGAAGCATCGACTACGGCTTTATTTGTTGAGTACATGAATAGATAAATGTTCATGTTGTTGATCAAACAACTTGAATGTGGGTTACCCTCAACTCCTTTTCGAGTTTACATCTGATTCCCTGCCCCTCGCTCAATCTCATTGAAATTATGACAAAACCGACCAAAGAATGTCTAATAAACAGAAAAAAGTTTGTTTACAAAATCCAAGTTTGATGTCTGTTATTTTTAATACTTTCTGTCGTATTAAAGTCCAAACACTTTTTTAAAAAAAAATGCTTCAATTTTATATCATCAATAAAAACTAAAGTCGGTAGTATTTTCGATTAGATGGCCACTTAAGAAAATAAATGTCTGCTAATCTTTATCTTGTTGTTTTTTTATTTTCCTGTTATATTTTTGCGAAAAATTAATGCTCTCAAGATATGAATTTTTCTCCTCCTTGCAAAAGTACTTACCCACATAAATTTGTCACTGTTACCTTTTAATTGTTAAAATTGGATAAAGTCAGTTTTTGTTTTTTGGAAACTAGGTTTGTAAATTTTTCCAATTTGAAATAAAGAATACTTACTTACTTACTTATTTACATAAATTCATGCCCATCAGATAATTTAAATGAAGGACATCAACTTTAACAGGAATTTAAAGCAATCTTGCACAACCTTTGCATTTGATGGGGGAATATATGAGGTTTTATTGCTCCAAAACTTTTGAAAGAAAACTTTTGAAAATTTGAGAATTGTAATTGGCGTTAACAGTAAGACCTTCACAACGCTATATTTTCCATCCAAGTGTAATAATAACCAAAAAAACGTTTAAATTCTTGGGCAAGTATAATCGAAAACGAACAGTAAAAAACAACCAAAGAGTTAAAAAAAAGGTTTTTTCACTACGAATTTGAACAATCGAAATTAATTTTCTATAAAACCATAAAAATCAAATACAAATTCTTCAAGGACGATTAGTATTTTTTTTTTGACGAATAAAACAAAATAATAATAATAAAAGTCCTAAGTTGGTAATGAACGGAATAAAACGTTAATAACAAATATTTTATATTTAATAAACTATAAATTTTAAAACACTGTTTATGAAAGCAACCGTCTTCTTCAATGCACAGTGGAATTCGGTCCAATTAAAAATCACGACTTTCTTGAAATACACAAAAACTGGAACCATTGATATGCTGATTGAAACCCTATAAATAATTTTCAAAATAAATTATGCTAAAGAGTTGTTTTGCCTTGTTTTGAAGAAAATTTGTTTAAAAAGAGATTTTACAAAAAAAAAGAAAAAAAAGAAAAAAAGAAATAGGAATGAAATTTTCGAAGATTTTCCGTTTTTACGTTTTTATTTTTACATCATTAACGAAAATTTGTTTGTTTTTCTGTACTGCTTGAAGGTTATTTCGTGTGAAAACGAAGTGAAATTTTGAGCGGTTGTATTTCAAAATCCGAATTGTTTTTTAAGAATTTTTTTTTTTTTTTTTCAATCTTTCATGTAACTTAATTCAATACAACAAATACAATGTAGGAATTTTTCTGTAGCTGAACCTAATAATGCTTTGGTTTGGAATCTTTATCAAGAGTTAGTTAGGGTTAGGGAGTTTTAAAAACATAAGAGCTGCTGGAAAGATCAGGTTGTCAGATTAAAATTACATGAAACCTTACAAAACATGACGACAACCTTTTCACACATCAGGTTTTCAGGAATCAGTAACATAAATTACATGGTTTTATAAAATAACTATAATTCCTCTTAAAAAAAAAAAAGTTTATTAAAAAAATTTAGGAATAACAAATTCTAGAATCTGTGAGAATTAAAATTTTTTTTACTGGACGAGCGAATTTTTTGTGAAAGATATTTTCATAATCGAGCATCTTTTTTTTCTAAATCAATAAACTTAATTTCACAAAATATAATTTTTTGTAGTTATTTTAAAGCATCAAAATTAATGGTGGCATGGTTTAGCTGTAGCAAACCACGAAACTGACATGAAGAACTTTTGTTGATTTAAAATTTAGACTTATTGTTTTATTTTAGTGATAACGCCAGTGGAATTTACTTGGAAGCTCAAAAAGCTACCTGTACATTTCACCGGGCGAGTTAAGTTATTAGAGGAATTCATAGAAAAGGTAAAAGAATCACCGATAAATATTGTAACAGGTATTCCAGGGAGAGGGAAGACAGCTTTCATGTTAAAATTGGCAGATCAAATAAAAGCAAATTTTCAGTGTATTGTATTTATAAATTCAAAAGTGGAAACTTTACTTCCTGAGTTACTTAGCATCTGTAAAGATAAATGTTTGATTAACAAGGACGAAAATATTTAAGTTGCAGATG
>JAUZNK010094823.1:0-12262 GCA_035046665.1 Euphysa ruthae
AAAATCACAAAGTTTGTGGATCCGTGGTGCAGTGGTCTAAGGAGCCGAATTACGGAGACCATAGTGAAAAGGTATGTGGCTCGAGCCCACTGTGTTTACAGTGAAATCACCATCTAATTTAGGGCTATATATTGTAGCAGAATTTAGATGGTGTGTGTCTGTTCTCGTCATGTGTCCCAAATTTGTAATATATGTATCTATAAAAATAAACGGATTGCCGGTATTTATTATGCAGCTCTTTTCCATTTTGCTAAATTTCCACGGAAAAGAACAAGTGTACATAAGTTCTGCCATAAAAGTGTTTCTCAGGGATTCTTCCTTGACATTATTTAATCTAAGATATTTGTAGATGATTTACTTTTGTATATTGGCGAATTAAAAAATTAAAACTTTGCAGACTACAATACTATCTCAGTATTTATCAAATCTTTTTCTAATTTAACTTCGAACTTGAATTACCATTGAGCAACAATTCCAAATTTTATACCCTTTATAACTGAGGGTGACAGAATATAAAATTTATTAGTAGAATATCAGACAGTCCACTCCACTAACATAATTACTCTTTTTGATAAAACTAACTTTTAAACGATCCTATTCTTCTGTCACGTGCCACTTAAATATGTAATAAATAATAAAGTGATTAAACGTACAAATGCAGTGAAAAGAATGTTTCACAGATTGAAACAGGAAAAGGTCAGAAAACTAAGAAATTCTCTTACATTTTGATATTCAAACCGCCATTATAATTATTAATGTTACTCAAATGATCGAGTCATTCTAAACTGCTCTTCGAAACCTTTTTAAGAGGCGCTGCACTTCCAGGATCAAAAAACCTCTATAATAGGAATTCTGAAATTGCAATGTAAGAGGTGTATAAAAAATTAATGTTTTCACATTGCATTAAAACTAGCAGCCATATTATATCTTCGTACAAAAGAAAAGTAAGCTGTCTAATAAAAAAATAAAATGTGAATGAAAGAGAATGGCAGTTTTCAGCTAGCTTTTAAAAAATTTATCTTCCGAATATTCAAATACGACGTCAATAATATTAAATAATTTTGTTGTATATTCCAAATTAGTTGTCAAAAAGCGCAAAAAATACCACGGTTCAATAACCAAAAGTTTGAAAAGGCTTAGCTAACTTTATCCTCAACCTAACAAAAGTTAAATTTAAAAAACGGGCATTTTAATTTTCCACGTAAGTTTTCACAGCTTATATTTTGGTCTCTTTTGGGCTATTTATACCGCAAGTCGTTCTCGATATCAAAAATACAGTGTAGAAGTACATACATAATCATTAAAATTTTAAAATTATTTCCAAAAAGGCGTTCTAAACGTGTTGAATAACCTTCCATTTTTCCATATACAATTACAATTACTAGTGGAACAAAGATTTCTCGACCAACACATTCTCGTTCAACCTAAACTAAATTTTGGATCAGATTGTAGTGGATGAATTCCTCAGCAATTTTAATCTTTGCAATCGCATTGCTAAGATAAATGTTCTTATTTAAATGGAATATTTCGTGATGTAAATGTAGATAGAGACAGTGTTTAACAAATTCTTAAATATAGTTTGTGTCCTCTTGACCCCAAACATTCATTGTCTTACCAAGATCTACTTAGAAATCATGCCAAACTTTGTAATCAGTTTTGATTATCAACTTCATTTCAAAGAATCTTTATAGAAGATTTATTAAGCAAATTTTTTCATATGTGTCGTTCTTCATTTATATAGCTTTTATGACAAAAGAAATGTAATTTTTAAATTTAAACTATTTTATTATTCTTTAACCATATAATTTCTGGAAGGGTTAATTTGATCTAAAAACCGTGAAAATTTTTCTGGAAGTCATTTTGGGCTATATGTTTAATTCCTTATCAAAATAAATACCTAAATGCACTCCCTTTCAGAGTAAATATTAAGTTGCAAAAAACAATATGGGGAATTATGTCTAGTTAGTATAGCTGCTTCAGGCATGTCTGGTTGATTCTCAAACTTTGCTTTTCTACGTTTGACTCCTTTAGAATATTCCATTTCCTTGGTTTTTTGTTGGTTTCCATTCAATCTCTAGATCAGCAAGATGTCTGCTTTCCAATTCATCGCTAGAACCTTCAGATGATGTACCATCTTCAATGATCTCTTCTTCCGTTTCGCTAATCAGTTCATAGTAGAATCGTAATTTTACCCTCTCCCTCTACTGCGTTGCTAGTGTCGTTTATCTCAAGTTCATCCTCACTTTCGTTAGCTTCTGGAATTGGTAAGGAGCGTGTTTTACCATAAAACGACCAGAGTGCACATCATTGATAAATGATAGTAAAGGAAATGAAAGAAACACCCTTTTTGAGGAACCAACATCATGCACCCACTACAGACACTATTCTTTACATGCCCTCCATCATATGAAAGTTTAAGTGTTGAAAATGATCACAAATTATCAATAATTAAATCCATGATCATCCCCTTTTTGGGCCAAAATTCTCACCTTTTAATCCATAGTCAGATGTTTAAAATTTAAATTCAACCCTCCCTAATAATCACAACTTTAGTCAGAACCAAAATACCATGACAAAAAAGAGAAAAAAATATATCATTATTTTTATCATTTACACCATGAATGTCTCATGTACTCTAAAGAGTACAAAAGAGAGATCTTACAGTTTATATAAAAGCATATATCTCGTAAATATAATAAATGCTTTAGCTTTCTCAGCTATTTAATTTTTTTTTTATAATTATTTTAAAAAGTTTTAAAATAACACAATAATTTGGAAAATTTCAAAGCCCATCATCTCTTGTTGTTTATCCGTTTGACAGTCATCTTGGAAAGAAAAATTAAACAATGAACAGTTTGTTCTGAATAGCCAAAATATGACACGGTTCCAAAGCAATACAAATTTTTTGCTGAATAAAGGTTTTTTGAGTACGCCAGGCATTAGGGTTAAATTAAAATAACTGAGATATAAACCATATAAAGTAAGAAAGTATTAATTTGTGGTCAGTTAAAAAATTTAATGATTTAAAAAAAAACATACCAAAAGTAATATATAATATTAATAAGAAATATAAGAAATCAGTCATAAATTGATGAAAAGTATATCACACGAAAATGATGAGTTTCCCGAAGAACCATATCACCATCGTAGTCAATGGAAGTTAACGGGGCAATTGGATTTCTGAATAGAGTAACGCTGTTCACAACAGACTTAGAATTAAATCCCTTACTTCTCAAAGTCTCTAAAAAAATCAAACAAAGAAGATTGAACAGAATGAAGCAATCTTCTATTATTGAGTTTTTTCAAGAACAGTAAACAGAATTGATTCCCATTTATATAACTATATTGTAACTGTTACAAAGATATAAACGTTTTTTATAAAAATTATTTTTGTGCTTCCTTAGCCTGTACAATACTCATCTAAAACTCATCTAATTCAAACAAATTTCCAAACTCCCAGAGGATTCAAATTACATGAGTTCAACTATATTTATCTTTGTAAAGATTTATTTCAAGTAAAGTAATTCGAATACAGCTGGGGAATTAAAAAACCTATCGATACATTTGATAGATAATTAATCATGACTTTTTTTACAATAGAATTGAAAGATTTATTAAATAATACGAGAGAAATTCTACATAATGGGTTGCATGAGCTAGACATTTCAAAACTTAGTCAAGGCCAGCATCAACGTATATAGATTTGATTAGTTCATTCACCGATCTGGCGAAGATGATAAGTCATTTATACCAAAACGGATGACAGCTATTTCGTAATTGTTTTAATAAGATTTAGAGACTTCGTATTTTCGCCTAGGAAAGATATAACAGCTATATGTGCCGTGACGAGGATATTTTTTTCCAATTTTTTTTTATATTGAAAGTGTTTTTCACTATGCTGTCAATAATTTTAATTCATCCAAACATAATGTTAAGAAACTTTTCTTGAGCAATATGAATCAGAGAAACTTAAGATTAATTAAATAGTCATAATCTTCCAAGCATAAGCTACAAGGAAAAATATACAATCATAAGGGTAACAAAGTACTAGCTGACAATGTCTGGCATCATATCCTCATGAATGCTGAAAATTTTAGTGAAATTGTGGCCTTGGTTAATTGCTGACAAGTGTGTAATGCAAAAAAATTTTGTTTTTTTTTACTGATTTCTCAAAAAAAGGGACTCTCAACTTGCACATGTGTTTCATATAACACATGTAAGCTGTTCTACATACATTAGTAAGTATAACGCTTTTGATGTAAACACGCGTTCCGTAATTGCATTTCAAGAAATAGGCAAAGGCTTTTCGGCGATGGACCGTCTAATTGGCATTATGAATATGGTGCCTACGATGACTAGGAATGCATTCCATAACACTCAAAATGAAATAGTTGTAAAAAAAGCTTTTTATCTGTTGTTGAAAGTTCCATGAAAACTACTGCTGCTGCATTGCCCAATACGTCGTCTGACATTGCTGATACTTCTGGGGACTAAAAAAAAGAGGTTTCTTGTCCTTGAATGGTTTTGCTTCAGTATTCTCAGTTGCCTCAGAAAAATTCCTTGAGTATCGAGTGAAAACTAAAAAATGCACATCTTGTGTGTGACACATGGGATAAGAAAAAAGATGCCATTGACTATAACAAATATATTGATAAGCATGATTGTCTATTAACCATACGGGTCTTCTGAATCGATGGAAGCAGCCGCAATTATAGAAATATATTCTACATCTGAAGCATTCAATGGCCTTCAATGCATTGAATATCTTGGCGATGGAGATACGAAGTGACATAATGTCATTATAGCAGCCGACGCTTATCCGGGTATAACAGTTGTGTGCATCGGGCTTTTTAAAAAGCGTATGGGTAATTGGTTGCGAGCTTTGAAAAATTTGGACAAGGTTAGAAAAGATGATGAAGTTAAAGTAGTTAAGAAGTTGACCCACAAACAAATAAACAGGCTCCAGAATTATTACGGAATTGCTATACGCTCATTTAAAGGTTAAACGATATAACAGTTAAAGAAGCTAATCGAAGCCGTTTTATATCATTGTTCAGAAGCTGATACCGATGAAACACAAAATGAATTATATATCAGAGTCTTGATGTAAGTAATCTAGACACTGTAAAATATACAGTAAACTACAAAAAATCTGAAACTTTACTTTTTAAAGCATTAAAGACAATTCTACAGCCAAGATTTATTGATTTGGGTAAAGATTCGTTAGTTGAAAAGTGTTTGCATAGGAAAACCCAAAATAACAATGAATGTCTCAATAATATGTTATGGTGCAAATACCCTAAGTCAGTTTATGTTAGTTTTAGAAATGTTAGTAGTAGAAATGTAATGGAGATGGGTGCTTCTACAGCGATGATTTGTTTTTATGACGGTACTGGTGGGATTATTAACGTTCTAGCTGAATCTGACCTTGACTCGGGTACATTTGCAACTTACATTTAAAACATACGCAAAGAATTTGAGGATATAAATAACGAGAAAGAAGGTGAAGTATATAGTGCTGGATTGTTTGAGTGAATTTTGTTATGTTTTGTTACGGTTTTTTTTAAATTTTCACAGGCTTTTTCACAAAATCACGATTCTGAAAACGCTGCACATCATAATCTTTTAAGTAAGCGTTTATTCTGCCAAAAACAAACATACATAAGCTATGAAACTTACAAGACAAGAGAAAACAAAAAATTTACAACAAAAATAAACAAACATTAACATAAAAAACAATTGCTGGCAAGCATAGACAAAAAAAAAAAATTGTTTGTCACAACAATATTTCCATTGTGCTCCCGTTATACATTACACGCAAAAACATAGAGATTGATTCAGCCGAAGCAGAGTAAAAAAAAAGAATAAAAAAGAAGAATAAAACAATAAAAAAAGTGACTTTACAGAGTTGTTGTTTTTATTTATTAGATGTGCGAACTACATCCAGAGAGCTAAAAAATGTTTCCTTGATCTTATTTTTAAAAACTTTATAGTTTGTGACCGATTTTATTTCATTAGAAATTTGATCGAATACTCTAAAACTTTATGTTCTTCAAATTTCAGTAGTTAAAGCTTGTTAATAATTTCGTAAAAATCAGGGAAATTGGAAACGACAACAAACAGTTTTGGGCTGCAAAAATGTATATAGTGTAATGAACTGAAGGAATTATAAGTTTTACATTGCTATTATTTCTATACCATCAACTTTGTCTATTTCCATGTAATCATCTGTACCATCTTCGTACATTATTCTCATTTTTTCCAACTTCGTGTTAAACCATGTGACTGTGCCTGTAAACAATCGTTTTTCGTACAAAACACGTTTTTTCCCAGCCAAAAGATGACTAAAGTCTCTATAGTTCTGATTTTCAATCTCGAGATCATTAATCTCTTCTACGCCATTATGTGAAGCTTCATCTTCTTCTTTCGGGAAGTAACCTGGTACTGGTGCCAATGGTTCAGGTGTTTCAAATCTATATGATTAGCCGCAGCTGTTGTTGGAAGTGGTGGTGGTGCTAGATACCCTTGTAAACCTTCAGTAGTAATTTTATCATATTCTGTGCCACCTGCAGTAATTAAACAACAGGTGGGCTGAAAACATCGATATCTTCAATTTTTGTACTAATCTGATTGAAGTTTTTTGTATGCTTCACCAACCCATTGAGTAAGTAGTATGCATTGTTCTTTTGCAGTCAACTTCTTTTATTAATTTCAAAGCCAGATGCCAATATTTTCCTCATTTTCAAGCCATTGCTGCTGGTCGTGATCTGTTAATTTTTTCAAGAGTTTTCCAAAACTCGAAATTACAAGCAGCCATATGTTAGTGGCATTGGGAACTCCATACCAAAAAATTCCGCCGAGTTTTCTCACTTCATATTTAAATAGGTCACTGACATAACCGTAAGTTGTCACAGAAAAATATAAACTCATTTAAGCAACTAATAGCTGGTTGTAACATTCCTTTTACCCAATATATAAAGAACTCGATAACAGTCTAAGCCTTTTTTGCCAAAATAAATTGACATCCTTGTGATAGGCTGCTATTTTATCAGCTGAAATCTTGGATTCTGCTCCACAAAATATTATGGCGATGTGGGTATTATCATTCAAAGGACTGCAGCAAACCTTTAAGGTACACTGTCGTTTATCCAAACCGCTACCAGGGTTGATTACACGCACGGTCTTTTTTTGGAATGTTGACTTCATATGTCATTTTACGGACAATTGTAAATGGGAGAGGAACTTTTTTCAACATCCAACTTGATCTTGAATTTTTTTATAAAAGATGTAATGGCACTTTTTGTTATGCGTTTCGAATCAGGATTAACTGATTCTTGAATTTTGTTTGCACGTGTGTATAACTACGCAAGTGATTCTTTCATCTTTTTGAACCTACATCAAAAACCTTATTGTATAACTAAAACAAAAACTTTACTGTGTCTGTTGCTGCTATGTTTTTTCTCAGTGTTTCTGTGTTTCGATGCGGCTGCGTCAATATTTCATTTTGACACAAGTGATTTATCTTTATCATTGTAAAATGCAACATCCGCTGCACATTTACCGCTCTCCAAGCCTTCGTTAATTTTCATTTTAAACAGAAATTCATATTTTGTGCTCTTGTCGGCTCTATCATTAACTGACTACTTTTTCATCATTGAGCACTCGATTTTTGTAAGAAATATGTGAACAGTAGAATCATAATTTTCAAGAGCTTTTATACGTGCCCGAGCTTTGAGCATTGATAAATTTGTTTTGATTTGAAATATTGTTCACATCCATCACATTTTTACACCCTTTTCACATATTTGACAATATCTAGTACAATAACCTCTACAGTTTTATTTCTATGTGAAATAGTTTTTTTTTAAATCCAAACTTGTAAAGTGTTTCCTGCTTGCTCTTTCCTTACATCGTTTATATAACTCTGTTGTATGTAATTCACTGGTTGCAAGTCAAAAATTTATGTAAGATTATTTTATGGGAAATGTAAACTTAGAAAAAATATGTAACTCATTAGCAGTGGTAAATTGATTGGCTGAACAGTTTCTCAATTCCCGGATCTTTCATTCCCAGCTGTTTCGCTCCCAATATATCTATATCGTTACAACATGTAATTTTCGTAGAATTATTTTTTTGGAAAGATTGTTTGTTTTTCAATAATAACAGTACAACTTAAATAAGGAGCTGCTAGTTTTAAAAGCTACAAAGCAACAATCATGATTTATGGTTGATCAAAAAAGACAGCATTGACATTAATTTTGATCATGAAATTAATTTTGATTTGGTAACTAACAACAAAGATATCATTTCTTATTGGTTGGACTGAATTATTCTTTTCAAATATTATTAATAAAGAAATGAGAAAGCGAGACAAAATATGCTGGAGTTTAAAATAGGCTGGAATATTGGCATGAAGTTAGGCACGAATTTTGGCTCAAAAATCTGCGAGTCAGCAAAAAAAAAACCTTCCTAACTATGGAGAATTTTTCTCGTTGTTGCCAAATGAGCTCCAACTGCAAAGCTCGCTACGCTCGCATTTTTGTTTTCGCAATAAATCTATTGCCTCGATTCCTAATAAACCAAACAGAGTTTATATTGGATAATAGAAGGGGAGTTTAAAACAAGATATAGTAATCACAAAACATCTTTCAACTGTAAACTATTCGAAAATAATTTGTCTTTCAGGCTATGTCTGGGATATTTCATTAAAATATTTTACATGCATTCAGTTCATTTGATATATTACAGAAGCTTATCGCGACTTTTTTTCTCCTAGTATAAATTCGCCTTAAGTGGAATTAGTAGAACAGGCGCCAAATATAATTTACTTTGACTTTAAAAAACCACATGCTTTGCATCATCTTTTTTTTTCCCTTTTTTTTGTTTGTTTATTTGCTTCAGAATTATAAACAGGTTTTTGTTGCCCTTATTCATTTACGCATATGGATGAATTCCATTGTGATAGACCAGGTGATAGAGACATTAATGAGATGTAATACTCTGATCAGAGAGAGAGGTTTTTTGGCTCTTGGTTGGATAAGAGCGGAGATCAAAAAATAATATTGAAATGAAGCAGGTTGTGAAAGATTCCAAATTTATTTCATGAGTGGATTGAATCCAGTATTTTGCATTTGATTTTGTTTTCGTTGCTTGTTTTGCTAATTTTTAATCTTAACTATAGTGTATAATGGGTTTGTTTTTAGTATATTTAAAGTATATGATGCCTGTTTTTACACTTATAATGCTAATTTTATACCCTGCTTGTGTGGTGTATGTAATAAATCATTGAGCTAAAATCATAGAGCATTACGTATGTAATAACTGATGAATGGACTTATTTAAAATATGATAAGCTTACTGCTACTGACTCTATCTAATACTAATGATTGGTTCCGTATAAACTGCCTTAAAGATATTTTTCCTTTTAATTCAAATAGTAACAACCATATATTGATTGTCTGAACACGAATTGAAGGAATTATTGAATTCAATTTATTATGGAATAATTTGACTACCATGAAATACTGCTGTTCAATATGGGGACAAGAGGGAAATACAAATTGTGCTAAAATAATTTCTCTACAAAACATGGCACTATTATGTCTATATACATTTTTTGATCATGACATTTTGATTGTTGTACATTAATTTTAACTGTGTACATCAAATTATATTTTTTGCTAGATTAATTGCAAATATCTTTTCACTCTCAATAGCCACAAAATTTCTCTACATGTTATATGAGACAACTGGAAAATCTCACTAGGTGGCTTTTTGATTGAATAGAGTTGGTTTCCCCCAGGGTTTTACTGATAGGAAGGACATCCGGGCAGTAAAATCAACTTGGCCCCCAATATCAATCACTTACAGAGCCTGCATTTGACCACTAATATTAGGGTTTTACTGAATTGACCTGTTGCCTTTCATATTGTTACAGGCTTATGGTAATCTTTTTATATAGTGGGTTTATGACTTTATTTTACTTCTGATATGTTGCTTGCTCTGTGAAGGGAGTACTGCTATGTTGGGAGTGAAATAAGTCTTTGTGATAACTTTTTGTGTGGTGTTGGGATTTTCTCTGGATCTATAAGTGTAAAAATGTACAGTGAGGAAATTAAACGACGTAAAACTGCAAACAACACAACATGTTCCATCCAATTCTATAAATGTAAATATAAAATATTCGAAAATTCTGTCAGCAAGTAGAGACGCAAAATTATCTATTGATGCGCTCTAACCTATGCAAGACTCCCAATTCATTTTGTGTTCTACTTACAATCAGATTTACATGATCATAATACCCGTTGAAAATTGAACCTCATTCAGAACTGTGTTCGGACAACTAGATTTGGTCTACACTCAATTAGTTCACAGTAAATTCACATCTGGAATAAATATGTTAATAATGGAATAATAGATTCATCAGTCTGGCCTTTTTCTTTCCATGTACTAGCTAGATGCTTAAAGTCACACTTCATAACTATGGTTTGAGTTCACAGGGTTTATTGTCTTGTTGTTTTTGTCGTTCAAGATATTTGAAATAAATCAGCTTTTACTTATCATACTTTATGTTTAAGTTAGTTTATATACATTATTTACTAAATAATTTGAAAAAAGTAATTTTAACAACTGTAATAGTCTCAAACGAACGAACTTATCTGCCCCTTAACGGATGAATATTTTTGTTATATATTTTTTCTTTGTAAATATTGTTAGATGTTAAGATAAAAGAGTGCTATGTTTTTCAAAACACACTCGTCGAATAAGACTTAACCTATTTAAATGTGTTATTGCTAAGGCCCCAATTTGGTAAGACAAATGTGGGTGACTTTGTCACATTTGAATATGCCTGCCTAACTTGGCAAGTACAAGTTTAGTGTTGTGCGGATAGTTCATCTAGTTGTGGGATGGTTTTTTGTCTTGGGTGGCATGTTTCCTAGTGTTTGGTTTTTCAATAAAAGGGTCTGGTGCCTGTATTACTATAAGTATATTGGCATTAGGAAGGATTCTCACAGCAGAACATTTGTTGCAAAGATTGCAGATGATTTTTATATTTATAAACATCACGATGATGATAAGTTAAAGATTTCGTCAAAGATTTCATCGGTTAAATTGCTGTTTTACTTAAATTGCTGTTTTTGACTGATTTAGCGAAATAAAGGATTGAAGACCTTGATTCCTAATAGATGTTGGAATTTTTGTTCTCTACACCATACTATGGTTGTCTAAAATTAAGGGTGAAGGTAAGTTATGGGAGCCAAATGATCTCTTAAAATCAACGTGGGAATTTCTAAATGACTCTACCACTAGGCAAGCAATCTTTCATAGGTATCAATTGCTGAGACAATTGATTACTCATTGCAGTTTTGTGGGCACAGGCTGTATGAAAATATGGATTTTGCTCAAAAAGCAGAATCACTTATTGATGGCTAAAAAAGTTTGTAACATCCATAATGGTTTCAAATGAGCAAAAGCCTGATCCTAGAAAATTTGGTAAAGACAGAAAACCATAATCCGTAGGAACAGAGGTTTTATGGTGTGAGATTAGATCTGTCAAATTTCTTTTAACTATTAAATTTATTGTCTTGTAGTAAACCCACCTTTTATTAAATATGCAATGACCAGGATGTTTAAAACACATTTATTTACCATATACAAGGTTACAAAAGATAGTTTAAGTTATTTGTATTATATACACATAATACATAGTTGGATTTGCAACCTATGGTGGGAGCCATTCGTTTAGTAAACTAATCATAAGGAATGACACCCATTATATTGAAATTATGCAATTTATGTACAAAGTAAAATATGCATAAACATGTTGTATTATCGTTGTTTTATGCAAAATTTGTTTACCTGGTGTAATTTCATTATTGACCCAGTTCTTCTTGATAATTTTATCAACATAATATTTCATTTCTTCTTTGCCAGCTTCCATAAAAGAGGTATGTGTTTTGATAAAAAGCTTCCATCAGTGGATATTTATTTTTATAGTTTGAAACAATAAAATGGACAATGAAAAACGTGCAGAAGATTTCTCAAAGAAAGCTAAAGCTAAGGCGCATATTGGTGATTTTCAGCAAAGTTTGTTGCTTTTTAAAGAAGCGTATAAACTTACACCTACAGAGAAGTTGAAGAAAAGAATAGAAAAAATGAAAGTGAGTATACCCTGAAATATTTTAACATAATCTGATTTTTCATTAAACACTGAATTTTATCCAGAGCATCGTTTATTAATTAAAATAACATTAGTATATAT
>JAUZNK010094834.1:0-12262 GCA_035046665.1 Euphysa ruthae
TTACTAGGTTCCCTAAGGGAAATCATTACGTTTATTTTAAAGAACGGCTCAATTAAGCAATTGTTTTTAATACCGCAATTGTACACGTGAATTGCAAACTTGCACGACGACACTCCTTTTCTTATTTCTGATATATGTTGGTTCATTCTTATTTGAAATGAAATTAAATTATCTAACAATAAAACAGGGCGTATAAGAAGTGTGATCACGTGCCATTCAGTTAATGTTATTTTCTTTATAACATGCAACATGTGCAAAAAAGAAACTTATATCGAAAAAACGATAGGTGATACTAAACATGGTCGGGGTTTTAAAATAAGAAATATATATATATAATAAATCTATTTAATATTTTCGATATTCTGATCTGATTGATACTAGCAATGGTTTGCAACATTCCTTGAATTTTTGAAAAATTCGATTTCAAATAGAATTAGAAATCAATTTAAAAATAGTCAGCATGCTAGAGATGATTTAATTTTTAAGAAAATTTTTACCGACAATATAAAAATTTTTTTATTATAATAACCGCCCTTCTGAAATTTTCAAAACAAATACCTACATATAAGCAAGAGATTGAACCAAGAGTCATCCAGCAAGCAAATATCAAATGACTTAAAATAAATTTAATTACAAAGGGCTCTGAAACAAAGTAGATACAAAAATTTTGAGCTGAAAAAACACAACTTGTAAGATCCAAAAAAAACACAAATCATGTTTAGAATTATTTAATATTTAATAAGGTTTTGACCAATACCTAGAAAGAAATTTTTAAGTTTGGTCGACAAATACTTTCTGCGCTCAAAAACATTACATTAGATTTTTAACTGCAACATTTTTTAGACAAAAAGAAATTTGTCCGAAAGAGGGAAATTATCAATTAAATGTATAAGTGCATTGCCACGATTCCCAAAAAACCAGAATTTACATTGGATCAAACCAGTTGCGTTTTTTTATTTATTTTTTTTTTGCATTTTGTTAATACATATTATCAGGATATAAATCAAAACAAAAAAATTGCTAAACCTGAAACTGCACAGATATCCCCTCAAAATACTTTATGACATGGCATGCAAATTGGATGTGTGGAAAAAAGAAGTCACAAAAGACTTCTGATGTAGTGAAGTAAATATCGTACGCTATTTTTGAATCGTCGTAAATTGTTATTGAACCTGCGGAAAAGTTGTCTGCTACAATAAACGATAGCAGGAAGCTGCTCACATCAAATGGCTAAAAAAAAGATAAAATTTGTTTAGATCCTATTCTGTAAGAAGTAGAGAAATTGCGTGAATAAAATAAACAAAAAAATTTTAATCAAATTTACATAAAATTAACTATAGGCGAGTTCAAACTTAGCTAAAACTAAATCTATCACTTTTAATCCATTAAAAATTTTAGAACAACTACAAAAAAATATATTGTTATCAAATTAAATCAAATCAAATTAAACAGTTAAAATAATATACAAAAAGTAAAGAAATAGTTTATAAAAATATATAAAAGTATAAATTAAATTATGCAACACCTGTAAATATTAAAGTGAAAAAGATTGATTGATTGATTATAAAAATCAACCACAACATTCCTTCTGTATTTCTTTTTAATTTCCAATCCAAATAACTCTCTATTTCAGTTTCCTAGCCACACTGGTTAATTAAACATTAATTAACCATTAATGGGGTGATGACATCACAGTCAAGTATGGCACATTTAAGACATCGCATTTCCCTCTATATCTTTAAAAGCATTATTGATTCTGTACAAAATTTGTAATTTTATCGTTGACATGTGGCTAGTTCCAAGCTCTTTTTTGTTTTTGGTTTATTGATAATAAATTAAGTTTGAATTCTCAAATAACCTTGAAATTTTTTGAGGAGAGCCGTTATAACATTTGCATGCCGAAATTAAGATATTCCACATTTTCCAAAAACCTAAATGGGTATGGAATAAGCCACCTGTCAAAAATAAAATCCCGGTTTTTTTACATAATTATTAAAGACATGAATATCTATCACCTCACCAAATATCATACGTCATACGTAACTGTGATGTCATCAGAAGGCTTGTTTTAAACTTTACCCCAAAACTTCAAAGATTTACAACACATGAACCGTTTGTGTTGTTTTGATGAAATAAAAAGAATTCTTCTTTATTCAAACAACTTTTTAAATAAAGCCCAACATGTCTAAGTACCTTTGAATCACTTTAAACATGTTCATATTACTAAATCATCAACAAGAAATTCAGGATGACTTATAGAATTGTTGAATCATATAATTTATAGCTTACGGCAAAAAAAGTTGCATAGAATGTTAAATCAAGTTTATAGCTTATTAAATTTATAGCTTATTTGGGTGCGTTTTGAGAATTTCTAACATTACTTTTAAACTTGAAAACTAAGCGAAATTTTAATGAGGAAATCAATAAAATTAAAAGTAATAACTGGATCGAAGAATGCAGCAAAAAGAATTTAACTTTAACGGGCCAAAAGTAATTACATAAAGCTTTTGAAGTAGCGTAGTGTAATATCAGAGAAAACAAAGTATTTAGACTAATAGACTAGTTGCAATTATATTTCAAATGTATAATATTATATCTCTCTCACTGAATAAACTATCAAATGTAAATACAAATCAATCGAACTGCTGACCTCTAGCTTGAAACTAGTGTTCTAACCGCTGAGCTACAATCTCCGAATCTGTCAGTAATTTTAGCTCAGTGGCAAGAGCTCTATTGTCATTCCAAAGGTCGAGGGTTCGATTCCTCCCGAGACAATCGAATTGATTTGTAATAATGTTTGATAGTTTATTTAGCGAGATATTAAATAATTATTACACGTTAAATATAGAGTGCATATGTTTCATATTTTAAACCTCTCCGTTTTCAGGAAGATAAAATTAAAAAAAAAAAAAAACACTTGGGTTACTTTGTTGGTTAAACATAAATTATTACCAAATCGTGGTTGTTTTATTTTATATTTTATACTACTTATATTTCGTAATTTTATGGAAATTTTTTTAATCAATTTATTTTGTTTCTGTGTTTTGGTCTTAAGTAGATTAGTCTAGACATTAACGCGTGGAAATTACGACACACGAAACGAAGAAGAAGTATAAGCTGTCGTTGTTTTTTAGATACGTCTGGTCTATTTTTAACTAACTGAACAACATACAATTTCACCATTAACCACAAAAATGGTTTCCATCTTTACGGCAGAAGCCTTGTTGCTTGGCCATTTTACATACACGTGTAAATTTCAGAGATTATAGGATTTTTAGGTTTTAGAGAGATACACAGATTACATCCAGATTAGATTACAGTATAGATTAGATACAAATTTATATGGTATTTACATTGGAAAATGATGTTGCTAAAAACTAAAACAATTTTTTTAATAAACGAGTTTGTATAAAGAATTTCATTCAATTTTGATAAATTATCAGTGAATTGATTTAGCTCTCGTTTGCAGATTTATTTTAAATTCTAATGTTTGGATTTCCGTCGCCTATACTTTTATTGAAAATTACTATGCATTTCTCAGAAGTAAGATTTGTTTTCAAAGAAGTGTGCTTAAAACCCATGATGAGTAAGGATCGATAAATTTAAAAAGATGGCTGTGTTGTGGTGGGTTTTAAACGAGCTAAAATATACATAAATATCAAAGTAGTGGGAGAAAATATAAAAATGTCCTTAAGAAACTTGCTAATTTTTCTACAATTGAATAACTGTAAAAATACATTTCATGAAGGGCAATTATCCGAATTGAGTGGGGGGTGGAGGCAATTATCCGGGGGGAAATTAATTAGGAGGCAATTGCCCTATACTCATCTGGCTGTATAAGTACATATTGGTCTGTTAAGCTTCCTTATTTTTCTCTTTTAAATTTTGTTTTGCAAATGATTTTTAAACTCAGCATGTGAGGTTAAAAGACCTATCAGATCTCTCCAATTTTAAATTTAAACCAATCCCACTCTCTTCTGCTTTGATAAATATCAAAATAACATCTTCCTTGTTGCTATATTCTAATCGAGTTTACTATTCTGTGTATTTTTACATCCGCATTATCATTATGCATTCAACATGTGTTTTCAAAATATTCGTGACTTTAAACTTCACTTTAGTAATTAAGTGATTTACTGATTAATTTATATTCCAAGCCATTATACAAAGCTTCCACTATGATAATCGAGAATCCCATTTTTTTTTTCTCTCGTTTCTTTGATGTCACTCAAATTTCTCAGTGGAATATGTTCTAAACATGTAATTAAAACAAAAAAAAACAGGGTCCTGTATTGATAGCAGGGATAAACACAGTTTTCATTGTAGTCCCTCGATGGGTAGGAGCGATCTGTTTAAATATATAATATGCTAATATGATATACTATATTTAATTAATTAATCTAATTATTTAATTTAATTAATCTAATTAAACCAGAATCGTATTTCTGTTTTCTTCACATTGTGTTTGAATGTATTGATATTGTTACCAGCTTTTATGCATTTTTTTAAATCGTTCCATATCGAGGGATCCATAAAAGAAATAGTTTTTTGACCTTGGTTAGTTTTTCTGAAAGGCTGATCAATTTTTTGGTAGGAATTCCTTGTTCTTAAGCAATTATTTACGATGTACAACACCGGACCAAATAGTTTACTGACTTCTTTGCTTAAGCTTACACACTCTTTTATATCGAAGGCCTTTACTACCATATTTAACAATTCCTTTAATCAAGGTGTTTACCCTGATCTATTTAAGGTAGCGAAAGTTTACCAATGTTTAAAAAAGGTTCGAAACTCGACCGTAGCATTTATTAGTCAATCTCACTATTACCTAACATCAGCAAAAATTTTGGAAAAATAATGCACGTTCATTTCTATAGTTTCTTTAAAAAATTAAATTTTCTATAAAAAAAAATGAGTTTGATTTCCGCAAGAAACATTCGACTAGAGATTAACTGAATCTATAAGAAAAGGACTAGACTCTAAGTTATGCATGTGGAATATTTGTTGACCTACAAAAGGCTTATGCTACTGTTAATCATGACGTTCTTACTTCTAAATTAATATTTTACGGTATAAAAGGTATTGAGAACAACTGATTCAAGAAATGTCTACCAAATCCAAACCGTACCCAATTTTACAACATAAATGCTTCCTATTCTCATATAAAAAACCTAAATACAGGAGTTTCTCAAGGATCAATTTGCAGACTTCTTCTTTTCTTAATTTATATAAATGACTTTAATTGCTCAATTAAACATGTTACGTTTTATCATTTTGCTGATGAATGGCAATAAAACAGAAATAATTTTGTTTAAATCAATAAATTTTAGAATAAGTGATCAAAAATTAAAATTAAGATTATAGCCTGTACATCTTGAGTAAGCAATAAAATAGACAATGAAGGTAAACAATCATTTAAACATACCTTTCTTTTCCAGTCTTCCCTTTTTTACAATGTAAATGTATATACGTCTAAATTACCTGTACATTTTGATGACAAAGGGTATATCATTTTTAATGTTACTTATGTACTGGTAATAATTACTCACAAAAAATATTGCTTGTTGTATATATTAGGCATTATGACACAAACTTAAAATAGGTTTCATAAACTTATCTTTTAACAGTAAAAATACATAATTAAGTAAATTTTCATAACTTTTACTTTGATTTTACTTGAAACATTTCATGTAAAACCTTATAGCAGGAAATTTAGATTATCAGAAACCGACACTCTTCTGTGGTTATCAGCTACACATGCTTTGTTCACCAATCCAACATCAGTTATAAATATAAATACCTTCCTTTTATCAGTAAAAACTATTTTTATATGAATCTCCCTTGTCTATTCCACATCACGTTGAATATCATCCGTGAAAAACTAAATAATAATCTTAATAATACTCTTTATTTTAACTCAAAATTACTTTTTTAATTTAAGGACTTGGTTACACTTAATCTTAATCTCTTTGTTTTTGATGTTCTTAAGAACTCTCGTCCAAAGGTTTTTTCAGTATATTTTACAAATTTTGCATTACTTCTAACCTACAGGTGACTTGGAAGAAACAGTAAATATACCACAGAATAGAACAGTTAAGTATGGATCTGAGTGGAAAATACCCCTCTGTATTTCGAACTGGAATACTACAATTAATGGTTCTCAGTTTGATTTTCCTATCTCAACATTTAAACGTAGTTTCTTAAGTAAGAAAATTTGTGAGAATTGTTATTTATTTTATAATTGATAAATTACAACAGCTTTCCTCTACTGCAAATGCTTTAAGTTAACTACTATGTTCGAACCATCATAATCTTTAACTAACATAACTCATACATTTAGGCTGGTAACTGTGTGTGCTGGGTGGTTTGTTTTCTCACTGAAAAATGTATTCTTATTTCAGTAGAGCACTATTTAGATGTAATAATCTAATAATGTTTCTTCCCAGCAAAAATTGAGTTCACTTTCAATTCATGAATAGAATACACATGGGTATATTCACATGGGTATGTTAGAATACACATGGGTATATACACATGGTTATATTTAAGATCAATTCTGTTTCTAATCATTTAAAGGAAAATTAAAAATATTACAAAGAAGACCTTATATATTAAAACATTTTATAATGCACGGATATCATTATACCAAGTGTAAAATGAGAGTTCATGTGTTGGTTGATACCAAATGTAAAATGGCAGTTCATGTTGATACCAAATTGCCTTCATCGCAATTTAGCACCAATTTATTTTTTGGCTAAGCCCTTTTTATTTCAAGGGATTCTCCTACCTTTCGCGAATAGAAGTTTGAATCTATCCCTGAAGTTTTGGGGTGTAGCCAGTTAATTTTGCATTAAATTGATTTCGCGTTACAGTGAGTGTATTCCCCAATGAATTTATTCCCCAGTGAGTTTATTCCCCCAGTGAGTTTATTCCCCCAGTGAGTTTATTCCTTGTTACAGTGAGTTTATTCCCCCAGTGAGTTTATTCCCCAATGAGTTTATTCCTCGCTACTGTGAGTTTATTCCTCGGTGAGTTTACTTCTTGTCACAGTGTGGTTATTCCCTAGTGAGGATATTTCGTGTTACAGTGAGGTCATTCCTCAGTGAAGATATTTCGCATTAAAGTGAGGTTATTCCTCAGTGAGGTTATTTCACAGTGAGGTTATTCCACAGTGAGGTTATTTCACAGTGAGGTTATTTCACAGTGAGGCTGTTCCACAGTGAGATTACTTCGTGGTGATTAAAGTTTGCACTGATAAAATTTTCACAGACAGTTGCTTTCGCAACGTTTTAATTTAGCATAAATTTTATTTTGCAGTGAGTTAATTTTGTGTTGAGTTAATTTCAATATCAGCTATTAACGCAATGACCGAAATTTCTGCTATTAACGGTATTGCTCTTCATCGTAATGCTTTTGTCCTAATTATAAAAAGAAATTTGGTAGTATTTTAAAATAAGTAGGATTGATTCAAGTCCGATAAGTTCTGTCTTTCTGGAAAAAATTTTCTTGCATGAAGGTAGGGTGTAGGAAATTGGAAGATTTCTATGATGCATGGTTTTAGTTATTGTATTACTTAAAGCTTTCTCGAACAGGAATAATCTTTAAAGCACGCTTGTTAAATTTACAAGGTTATTTGCACTTTTGCTGTAAAATATCTAGATAAGGGGATAATAGTTTTAGACAAAAAAAAAAATGAACGAATTTCATATTGGGAGGCTTTTTCCTGGATATCGCATACACTATTTTGTAAAGGTAAACAACTAAGAAAGGTATCAATGGTAACTCTGAGGATTTTAACTGTCGATGTGTTTTGAATTTTATGACGATCTATTAAGATATTTATGTTTAGCTCTTGTAGTAACCGATGATCAAATTTGATCGGATTAGCACCCAAGGAGTTAATTTGATCGGATTAGCACCCAAGGAGATAATTTGATCGGATTAGCACCCAAGGAGTTAATTTGATCGGATTAGTACCCAAGGAGTTAATTTGATCGGATTAGCACCCAAGGAGTTAATTTGATCGGATTAGCACCTACTCCGAAGGAATTGTTGTTAAATCAAGTTATTGCAATATTTTCATCGATTTCCGACTTTTTCACTAAATCTTGGACAGAACAATCAAAAACAGACATCGTTTGGAAAAATTTAGTGATTTAATTTCGCAATGAATTAATTTGTGATAATCAAATTCCAATACCAGTCAATAACGTAATGACTTAATTTTCTGCTTTCAATGGTATTGAACTTCGTCATGATGCCTAATTATAAGTACGTATATAAAAATTTTTTAATGATGACGATGTTTAACCAAAAAGCTTCGTTAACGTTGTCTTTTATTGATATATGAATTTATTGGGAAAAATCTTTAGATAATATCTAACATTATTGTAAATGTATTTAACATTTATTACCCATGATCAAACAATCATCAGACATGATCAAACAATCCGTTGCCTTTGATCAAATCCTATAGTAAATCAAAAAAAACAAAAGTTAAAGAGAAATAACAAAAAGATGTTATATAAGAAATTAAAGAAAATGATGTGCTTGCATGGTTTGCATTTCTATGCCATTCTTGAAATTTAGCTTTGACTTTAACTGAATTTTTGAATAGTGAGACATAGGCTAGAATCTAGCTGTAAGATAGCAGCATACATAGCAGGGAAAATACGTCACACCACTTAATTCTTATATGTAATTCTCATAATGCAATGTGTTTTGATAAAATATGAAAAAAAATTCCCTAATGGAACAAATATCTGATTAGTTATTTTTCCTGCTATCCTGTATCTCTTATAAACTACAACAGTCAGCATCAAAGGTGAACGTTTGTTCCATATATTGCTTGATTTATTAGACATTAAAGTGACAAAGTCTGTACGTAAGAAAAAAAAAAATTCCAAAAAAACGTCAATTTCCATGCGAACATCAAACAATACCTATTAGCAATATGCGTGGCTTATATTGCTTACATTGAGGTCGGATAAAAAAATTTAATTCTTGTGCACATTTTTGTAACAAACGAATATCAACAATACTGACTGTTGGTTACGATTTATGTATCAAAGTAGCTGATTATTACGCTACAAACTTCATAAAGAAGCTAACAAATATAAAACTGTCTTCACATAACGACTGAAATCCAAACTTAAAGTGTTAATCTCACATATTTGTAAAGTGTATTAGTATTAGAGATTTAGTTGATAAATTCTTGCAAATAACGTACTCTTTATAAAAACGAATATAACGGTTTTATTTGATTACATTGTTTGATTAACTGTTTACATGCGAAAATTTGTAGTCAACTATAAATTCAAATAGAAAAACTATATATTTAGTTTTAGTCTAAAAACAAAGTGGTTCACGAAAATGATGTTTAATGTCAACCCTATTTTGGTCTGCACACCCAGTTGAGTGTCAACTAGAAACTTTTTGTAAAAAGCCATGATTCTAATTTTTTGTAAATATAAATTTATACTATATGTTAGGAGGATCTATACCAATATGAACACTTTGATTTTAGTTTATGTTTAAACACCTAAGATAGCACCTACCTAAAAATAACAAATGTCTAATAGTAACACCTACCTAAAAATAACACCTACCTAAAAACAACACTAATCTAAAAATAACACCTGCCTAAAAAAAAACACTTTTGTAATTGTCTAACTCCTTTAATGATATTTTTTAAAGATTTTTTAAGGCGGTTTTTTACCATGGCACAAAAGCTTGGAACACTTCGAGTAATATGTGATCAATAAAAAGTGAGGAGATTGGCGAAATCTCATACAACTTTCACACTTTTATACCTCCTTCACACTATTATACCAACTTCATACTTTAGAACGAGACCTAAGATAGTAGGTTGGAATTGTTGACAATATTCCCTGACAGTGAATATATTAGCCAAGATTAGGCGTTTATTTAAAACTCTGTTAAATAACGGAAAAGTGTTGGAAATATATGTGTATTGAGTTACCATTCTGAGCTATATCTCATCAGGTCTTGAGAATTTAGTTTCAAAAAGTCTTTTTTTTTTTACAAAAAATAAACGGTTGATCAAAAATCAATTTTTTCTTTGTTTTAAATACAGTTATTTTAACAAGTAAGTTTAGTTATCTATGAAAACAATACAACTTAAAAGCCCTGTAAATAATTCACCCATATGACGTATACAAAAAATATCACGTTGGACCTATGTTATTATCTCTTTCTCGTAAAAACATTGCCTTCCATACATTCAAAAAAAGCTTTCTTTACACTACCACGATGTAAACAAGGCTTTGCGAATATAAAAAAAAAAAAATATATATATGCTAGGATTTGTAGATGTTTTGTTAACGATTTCTAAAAAAAAAAAATGTTTTGTAAAAACACTGAAAAGAACGTTTGAGTTTCACAAATTTTGAGAAAAATAAACGCCCTTTGCTATTTTTTATATAAGTTTTTAATTTATTCAGAATCGAGGCAAAATATTTATATTTATGTTTATATTTCATATTGGTTGGTGCAATATTTTGTTTTCCAATTTTAAAAAATATTTTTTTTTGTCGTATTTTTTTATGATTCTTCTGTTTTTCGTTGTAACTTAATTTAATCGATTAACTTTAAATAGCTCTTCCAACATTTATTACATATGTAAATATAATCAAGTATAAAAAAACTATCGATGAGTAAGCGTCACGACACCAAAACGCACTTACAAAAGGAATAAAAAAAGGTAATAATAACTTACAAAATTAATAACTGATTTATTTGTATGAATCGAACAAAGTTATATGACGGAAAACACCCATATTAGATTGACAGAGAGGTTTTAAACTTTGTCACAGAAAAAGCAAGAATAGATATACAGAGAGGGTATAAGCAATATTACCACAAGTGCTTATTTTTTTTCGATCTTGTTAAAGCAATTAAATGTGCAAGGTCACGTTGTCAGAGCAATGGCTCATTTACAACTGCTTGTTTATTTAAAAATTTTTGCATTGTCTGTCTATCTATCTGTCTCTCTATTTGATAAACAACTCGGTAATTACACTGAGGAAAATGCTTATTATCGATTGATTGATATGACGAACGCGAACTCAATCAAAATAAATTTAATCAATCGAGTCTGGTTACTCCGTTAAATAAAGTTAAATAAAGATCCTAGCAATAAAACAGCCATTTTAATTTACCTGATTGAAAATTACTTCAACGTGAATCTCATCTCTCACTCCTCCAAAGGAAACATTCCAATAAATATAGCTATTCCATTCTCTAAGTTTAAACCGATTAAAACTATCTAAGTCTTCCATACATTTAAACCCATCCTTTTCTTCGATGCAATTCTCATTTTCCTTCTGCTTGCAAACTGAATATACATTGATGGTGCTGTATTGTAACAAATCGTACGTTCCACATGAAAATCTCACTGACAAGAAAAATACCATACTTGTCAAAAATGCCACGATATTTTTTGTCATTATCAAATCGGGCAACTGCTGTACATGTGATGAATAAAAATTTCAAAAAAAGATTTTTTATCGATGTTTAATAAGCTTGCTTGAAATTAACAGTAAAATATAAGTACTCTTTTTCCTTGCAACTTCAACAAAATGAAATTAAGTTCCTATTTATTAAAGTATAATTTTTTCGATATTGAGATATTTATATTCAATTTATTACATGACATTTATCCGTAAATAAGGATTAGAGATGTAACTATATATTAAAAGTTAGGCTCTTAAAGAATAAACTGAGATCACATTTCATTGACGACAGCTTTGTTGCTATAGAAATACAATACAAGGGTTCAATATTGAATATAAAAAAAACCGCTGCCCTATCGATATGTTTAGATAACGGATTGATGTGGAATTATGAAGGTGTAGTTATTTCATTCAATCTTAATAGATTTCCCGTGCTCAAGTTTTCAAGAGTGTTGAATCTTCTTGACCTTTTTTGCATGAAATTGTTGTGAAAAAGCACTCAATCTTTCGAGTCTTCTTCAGGCGTAAAGTACAGGGTTGGCTAAAATTCTAGGACATATAACAAATGAAATACCGTGGGAAAAATTAAATTTCATTCGGTTAAGAATCCTATTGGAAAAATAAAAATTCAAAAAGCTATAAAATTTAATTATTTTAGAGTGCTCGATATCATTGGCGTAGATGGAGCAATATATTATGGTTGGAAAAGAGAAAACACAGCTTAATCTTCTGTTGATAATAAGTTTACAAAATTATTACAAAATTACAATTATTTTACAAAAAATCCG
>JAUZNK010094856.1:0-12261 GCA_035046665.1 Euphysa ruthae
TATGTATGTATGTATGCATGCATGCATTCATGCATGTATGTATGTATGCATGTATGTATGTATGTATGTATGTATGCATGCATGTATGCATGTGTGCATGTATGCATGTATGTATGTATGTATTTAATAAGCTTATTTTCCGAAGAAATGCTGTGTTTTGCTGAAATATTTTCTCAATTCTTGCCTTTTTCCTATCCTAATTCAAGTAAAGCATTTATCAGTCTTGATGAAAACGATTATTCTTTTTGTCTGAAGCCGACTATAAAACAAATATAGGTCATGCAGATTTCGAAACTTAATTTTAATCACAACCCACAAACATATTTTCATAATGTTTTCCTACAACAGAAAAAATAAATGTTTCTGCTTTAATAACTTTCATATTTTATCGTAATTCAGTACCAAAATTTTTATTTACACTACTTATTTTAATTTAACCCATTATTTTGATATAAAATTTATAAAAGCTTTTTATTTTATCAATTTAATATATGTATCAAGCTGTACACAAAAGAAAAAAGACCTCTCATTACAGGAAAATTTACTTAAAAGCAGCCCTCGGGATTAGAAAAAATCTATGGCGACTAAAATTATCGCAGTAGGCAATGTATACTCGGGAAAATCTAGTGGCAAAAATGTCGAGCTCCGTAAACTGGCGTTAAGTTTTAAAAGCGTTGCATTTCAAATATGCTAAAAAGTTTTTTCAAATTAACTTCTATCATTTCTTGCATTGCAGTGTAACATTATTTAAGATAAACAAAGATGAAATAATTGTTAATTAAATAAAAATTTTTTATGTAACAACTGTTTTTTGATTCTGCTTCAAATTAATCGAAAGACCAAGGTTTTAAATAATATTCTCACGCATCTCCACCTCAATTTTTCATTTTATTCATGACTCATAGTTAGAACAAAATTTCGCTTAAATTTCAAGCGAAATTTTCATTACTAATACAATAAACCTATTTTTTTGTCATAAAATAAAAAAACTAAAAGCACTGTCTTGAGACAAGAATTAACTGAATCGGAGCTTTACATAACCAGACAATCTAGAAATATTTCTTTATCTGAATTCATCAATAATCAAACAAAAAAAAAATAGTTTATGAAAATATCATATGGAATAAAGGCAAGAGTGGATCCTGAGAAAGCCAGTCGATCAACACAGATCCGACTCTAACAAGTTGTTTCAAGGATAGCTAATAAGAATTTAAGACTAATATAATCTAGGCAATTTGCTGCTAATTTCATTAGACCAGAGTAAGGTATTGATTAGTGATTAATTGTTGACTCGCTTACAGTACTCCACAAAAGCTGATTAACAAAGAAGCATATCATTTGCTGAAATTTTCCTCTGTTTCGAACAGTAAATTCCAAACCTCATACTAAATGATTGAGTCTTCATGATCTTTTTACAGCCAGCACATAATACAGTCCTTCATTAACTTCACACTACGCTTTGATGGTTATCTGGCCGACCGGCGGCTGAGACTTTGGTTTCTGGCATTGAGGTGTTGGTTTAATCCCCCTTAAAGACCAATGATTTTTCTTTACCTTAAGCTCGAATGGGAGTTCTGAGTACACCAGGACCAAACCCGTGGGCCCTTCTGGAGATATAGCATAAGGCTATTTGTTGGCCCTCACGTTAAATATAAATCATACGGGTCTGAAAGGTCTTTTAGTGCTCTGGAGAACTCAATAGACACATCACTGCAGTTAGTTTCCTTTTCCCTACAATAGCGCTATTATAGCCAGTAAATACATGCAGTCCCATAACTACCTCGAAGAAGTCGCTGGTGTTATAAAATTTTTTTCTTTTTTTTTTTATTTGAATCACGAAGTTACTTCTTCCATATATAATTTCCAGAAGCATTCTGATATCCGCTTCCTCTTGCACATTTTGCAGTACTTGAATGTCAATAACAACATATTAGGAAAACCTCCGACAGCACTTTTGTGTGCCAGAAAGAGGACTTTTTCTTTCATCAGATGCAGAAATCTGCTCATCAAATGTTTTGCTAGAAAACATATCGAATCAAATTTGTTTGTTTAAGATGACAAGAAGCTCTATCACTGCTTGATTTGCTGCGAAACAACTATATTCTGGAACCAAAATCGATGCTCTACCACGCCTCAGTTCTTCATTCTTGATTGAATCTTCTTTGAAGACATCGCAAACCATATCGATTCTTCTTAAAGATCTACCTAAAGCGATGGTTACCGTGAGCAGTTGTTCCGAAATGTTTTCCCTGCTGCTTTTGACTTCTGAACTTGAGTAATACCATCGACAACAGTAACAACATCTCTCTCAAGTTCTTCTGCAAGCTTTATAACTTCCTCTGGAAATTGCATTAATGCAGGCATGTCTGTCTTATTCAGTTCACCCATGCTCCCTGAAAGTGACAAAGGGCAACTAAACCTAATTACACCTTTTAGAAAAGCAAAACAAAATCTCAATTCACAAAAAAAAAATTAATGGAGGGATTTACAAAAATATTCCTAATCAAAATAAGTCTTTAATACAATGAATATTTCCTTATTTAATATAAGAGAAACTATAACGATTCTGGTAATCTTAATAATTTTTTTATCAAACCACTATCCTGATGATCGATAGATATACCATTGTAGGTATATTTTAGTTAAGCGTTGGAAGAATTGATAATGCAAAGAACAAAGCTAGCTATGAGACATCATCTAAGTTAGTTAGTTAGCTTTTATGATGCGATAATAAATATACACTTTTGAAAAATAAACAACGAAGAAAAAAAAATTATAACTAAGAGATGGCAAGGATAGATATAAAATTGTCTGTCACAACAATATTTCCTTTATAGTCCTTTTATGTGTGTATGTGCGTATGTATGTTCTACTACTGCTCTGTATTCGAGAGGGCTATGAAGCTGAAATTATCTGGGGAGGATCGGAACAGCCCAGAGAATGTCATTCATAGAAAAAAAAATTTCGAAAATTTTTTTTTTAGATTTTTCGAAAATTTTCAAAAATTTTCCAAAATTTGAAATTATTTTTTTCATTTAGAATCCGAAAAAGTGACTGAAATTATATAAGCCAAAAAGGACAGGAGCAAGTCAAAAAGAACACGAGCGAAGGGGAGAATACAATCTGTGCGATTGCACTAAATTACTTTGCAAAATGCAAAAAATTAACAGAGATGGCTTTTTTATTATGAAGGTTTTTAAAAATGACATTTAGTTGTTTGACTTCAATTTATTCTATTGACAATAAATTGAAAGGCAGCTTAATTTTAAATTTCAAATAAATTTTTATTCACATTATGTTGAACAAGATATATTTTCCTTGACTTCAGAATAATTCATAAGTACAATCAAATAAATATAACACTGTTGTTGTTATTAAATATTCATGTTTTCGTGTGAGTATCGGGAAGTATAGTTGAGACTAGCCTAATTCTCGATATGTTTAAGACGCGGTTGTGAGATTAGTTACTTATTTAAAACTATCTATACATGCTTTTTTTTTACTACTTCAATCTGTTGAAAGTATAGCATATTATATACTTTTAGAAAGATATAATATTTGACATTAATATTACACCGATGTTTCAACATTCTTGATCCAAATATAGCTAGCTGTTAACCAAATTTTTATGCCCGTTTTTTTTACTACTAAAACAACTCGTGCCCCATCAAAAAATAGATATTCGGTAAAATAAAAATAAAATTAAGCGAAGTATAACAATAATATAATAAAATAAAAAGAATTGTCGTTGATTCGGCATTTTTTTTTTTAACCAAGGAGATTAGTCGATATAATCCATGATAATCATCCTGCTAAGCTTGTAAAGATGTGTTCGACCAATCTAGTTCAGTCATTCTGGAGGTTGACCCTGAAAAAATTGCAATAGATTCAATGTTTGGTTTTTCTGAGAGCTTAACTATCACTGAGTAACATACTAAAAATCTAGGGACTGAGACCCAGGCCAAAATTTATTTCAGGGGTTTACGGAAATTTCATATTTTTTATAAAAAGCATAGCATACAAAAGTTCTCCATTTAAATGGGGCATTTTTATCTTAATCATTGTTTAAATCTGTTTTTATAAACAAATTAAGTTATATACATTTCCTCTAATCTTTCTTGGCTGTTTAAAAACAATGTTTTTTAAGCTAATAAAAATCCGAGTTAGTGTCATCAAAATTATTCGTTAAATTTCAAATGGGTAACACTTAGCATGAAGATGATGACCTGAAGCAGCAAAATACGGTAGCATATCAAAAAGTAATCGTAAATGTTGATACCAACTTTCAGCTCTTTCAACTTTAATGAAATTGCATAAAATATCGACAAAATCAAGATATTAAAACCAGAGCTGGGCTGTTTTATAGTCAAATAGCTCTTTTCGAAATTGCTCTATTTTCCAAAGAAGTTCTCTCATCACGTCTTCACAAGCAATATTGTCCGCATCAATTTGTTTTGATAAGGATTTTTCAAATAGTTCTGAGGTTTCGTTCAATTCTCTGCAATTTTAAAATTGAAACAATTCTGTAGATTCTTTTGTCAGATCATCTGGATTATCGCTACTTTCTGGCCACAATAAAGTTGAGCTGTTTACGTTCCCCAGGTATTTCACAGTCAAGAACAGCCAAGGCCGTGGATGGGGTTGAGGCATGTAAACTCAATTTTATTCACTTGAAGACCTGACCTTGAAGTAAACTAAATTTGATTACCGTCTAGTTAAAATTTTAAAAAATCGGTTTAGCTTATGGACCTTATTAACACTACTTATTATTTTTGCTACCGATTGAATTATGAGGGAAATTTGTGATAAACCACCAGTTTATTTTTTGAAATTTAGAAATCACCTCACATAAAATTATTTAATATTTGTGTTCTTCTTCTCAGATGTTAAATATATTCAGCGGGATATTTTTGAAACCATTTTGAGCGGGATGATTTCACATAAACCTTCTATGTATGCCATATATACCTCCATAGTGATTACAGTTAGCATGTGAATTAATGTGATTAGTGAATCAATTTCAAATAAAATATACCTTCTACTATAAGGTGACTTCAGACTGCTCTTGCGATAGCTTTACCAGATAGCATGTGTGGAACTGTGTTATCTACATAAATTGGTTTGAATATCGATTGAAGTCCTGAATCAGTCATTAACTGTCCAATGGATCCAAGGAAACTCTTGTACGTGTGAAAACCTCCAAGCACCATTACAACGTCCTTTATGTAGCTAGTATTTAAATAAACATGATATTGCCTTTACTAAAATCAAATACTAAAATTCGCCTTTAATTCCTGTGTAAATATTTATTTATTGTACTTATATTATTTTTGGAATATTTTAATTTTATTACCTATTAAAAATTACGAAGTCATTTTCTGAATTATGTCGTCATCATTAGTTTTTTTTATTGAAATATAATCCATTTATAGTAACTAATCAAATATGAATTCAATTGCTTTTATCTATCAAAAGTCAAAATGTCAATTTCCAATTTTGAGGATTCCTACCATATATAACGATTTTCGAGACCCTCAGTAAATGGCCCATAATTTCTGAACAGGTGGCACTAGGTCCAATAAATGGGTGAGAATATGCCATATGAACAACATATCAAAATTCTCCCGGGCAGAATAGGGTTAATTTTGTTATATAGATTGCTTTACATATAACAAAAGTTTTCACTTTAAAACATGTGTTTTGACCATGTCTCCTACTTTTCCTGGAGGAAACTTAGCTATTCTTTAAAAGCCTGGTCATTTTCAAAGCCTGAACTTCAAGAATGTTTTTTGCCGTTTTTCATTTATCTATGATTTTTTCTTTTCACTGTAATATCATTGAAAGTGATTGTGACGGCTGATCTTTAACAGGTTCTTCGTCAGCCTCTAAAATCTCATCTAGTCTGGTGTATTCAATCTCCGATTGTCGCTCGTCAGTTCGAACTACATTATCAAATGATCTATGATATCGTCACTATTACTTTTATCATTACTTGTTACTTGCTTTTGCCCTTCGCTGGATGGATGGAACGTCTTGTTGTAAGTTTGCCCTTCGCTGGATGGATGGAACGTCTTGCTATGAATAAAAAAATGAATGTTCATTTGAGTTAAAATCGGGCATTTCATTATGTCATGTACGTTTGAAATCATTTTTTCATGATTTTCTTCCTTTAAACTCCGTAAATCGTGAGATCTGAGGATGATTTCAAACCCAATTTTATTAGCTGCTTAAACATAGCCTCATAAGTTTAACGTTTGAGGCCATCATGAAAGGCTTTGTTTTTCATGGCTTCGACAAAATAGAGTCCATTTGCCCAATGTTTTGTCGAGTTTGAATACAACCAAGTTGCCAATATATCTTCAATGTCTCTGTTTGTTCTTTCTACAAATCCTTAGCTCTCACTGTGTCTTGGTTTCCCATATACTTTTTTTTTTAAGACATTTCACATTAAACAAAGCTCTTAAATTAATCCGTAAACATATACTCTCCATTTTCATTCTGTAAAATACTAGGGGTATCAAAAATACTGAAGACATCCGGTAACTAGTAGGAGATTTTCTGCGCACGATTTGATGTAATTGGTCAAAGTTTAGAATAGCCCAAGTCACACAGAGTTGAGTGTCTGAATGAGTTAAATTTGAAATCGCAATTTAATTCATTTGTCTCACTTAGGTATTCGGATTAGTTAGACATAAATTTATTGAACTAATGCGAAATCTTCGAAACGGTGTGTGACTGCGGTAAATTAATATCTTTTAAATGGAAATTTTTGGGAGGTTTACTAAAATAAAAACGGGTTTCTTATATTTTTAAGAGATTTTCCAGACAAAACTAAAAAAAAAACGGAGTTTCTTTTTAAATAGCAAATATTTTATACGTGTTGAAATCTTTTGAGACATATAATAATAATCTAGCCTTCTTCATTACAAGAAAGATTCTTCGTTTCAAGTAGTGTGATTTGAAATTTTATTACAGCGCATTGAAACAATGTCAAAATAAGAAAAGCTAAAAAAAGATAAGAAAGAGAAATCTCGTAATTGGACAATAAATGAAAAGAATTTATTTTCTGAGCTCTTCATAGACAATGGGTTCAAGTTCGCGACCTCCCAAAATCTGATTTTGGTCTATCTCAAAAAAATATACCTGATTGTTACAATATTCTCGACCAGTTATTTCAAGATACGAACAGTGGTTTAAACGACGTCATATCCGTACAAGAAAATTACGAAGATGACGATTCTGAAAAAGGTAAAATTGAAAATGAAAACGACGGTGACACACCTGATATATACGATGATAAACAAAAAATGATTGTTAAGCCGCATGAAAAGCGAAAAGTAGTGTGCTTGCAGACTCAAGCATTGAATCAACTTACAGTTGGCTTTAATAAATTGACCAAGTCTCATTGAAAGCGAAAAAAATTACAAATATATTTTGACAAGTCACTCGAAGATGCAATTTTACAATATAAATGGGAGGAAGTTGATCGAAACGTTGAACACGAACTAACCTAATTTGGAACAAATACTTGCCAGTTAACTCCCAAACACAGCCTAATATTATTTTTCTGGACAAGAATATCATTAAACTTCAGGAAATCGTATTGAAAACAATGATTTATGCTATCGAAACCAATCGCAAGTGAATCCTGAAATGAGGCATAGCTCTTCTGTTGATGAAAATTCCTGGAAAAACTGGAGATGTTACTCTTACAGCAATAACTAACATTTAAAACACTAAATAAAGACTTTAGTTACTGATCCAGTATTTTCTCGAGAAGCTCTAGATAGTATGAATGATGGAAATCCATCCACCAAAGGATTAATGAGAGGAAATATGAAATCATTTAACACAGGAGTGAACACTCAAGAGAAAGTCTACACAAGAAAAAGTTTGCAATTTCAACACGAGAGCTCATAATTTAGAAAATTACAAGAAACTGGGATCAACTGGAATAGCAACAAGAATCGAATTTGAATTAACAGCTGGTCAGGAAAGCAGAAATACAACAGTAATCGGCATCCTATCGGCGCAAAAGTCAACTGTGGGTTTGAAAAAGAAATTAATCCAGCTTCCTTGAGTGTTCTCACAAGAAGATCTACCACCTAATAATGAAGAATTAATAAAACCCAAAGAATTAGAGCATTGGGGATATTTAAAAAGAATCACAAGCTCCATTAAAGAAGAGAAGCTAAAGGTTGGATTGCTTATCGGTGCAAACTATCCATAAGCTTTAGAATCTTTAGATGTCATACCTAATCAATATGGAGGAAAATATGCATTGAAGGGCGCTGTAGAATGATGTGTGGTTGGACCTGTGAGAGAGATTCAAGTGGATTTAAAGGAAATCACTGCAAAATAAATTTCACATCCTTATATATCCATACAACAAGGATGCAACAAAAACGGTATAGAAGACATACTAAAACAAAATTATGAGCATGACCTTAATGAAAATACGATAAAACTTTCAACACCGTGTTATCACTTTGCAGATGGAACTGGATATTAATGAAGATTATGGAAGAAAAGCGCTCCTTCAACGATGGTCATCACTATTTCTTGCTGCCATTCCGAAGTCATAAAATAAAGCTGCCAAACAAATACACCCAAGCATATAGCAGAGCAGTATTTCTGAAGAAAAGGTTTTAAAGAAACAAGAAATTTTACGAGGATTATACAAGTTTCATGAAAAATATATTGGAAAAAGATTACGCAGTAAAATCAAATGAACCCAAGGAACCATGGTCAGGTTTGGTATCTCCCTCATCATGGGGTATAACACAGAAAAAACCTGGTAAGATTAGAATTGTCTTCGATTGCTGAGCAACCTACATAAATACATCATTAAACAAACAAATACTCTCTGGCACCGACTTAACAAGTCAACTAGTATGAGTTCTGTTGCGTTTCCGACAAGAGAGGATAGCCGCGAGACGTAGAAGCAGTGTTTCATCAAGTTTGAACCCCAGATAATCAAGTTGACTTCCTAAGATTTCTATAGTGAAAGGATGGAGATTTCAGTAAAAATAAGATGGAAGATTGCAACATGCGCGTTCATATATTTGGAGATAGTTCATCTCCTAGCTGTAGCAGTTATGCTCTGAAGAAAACTGCAAGAGATATGAAAAACAGTTTTAAAGAAGAAGCATCATCTGCTCTTGAAAGAAATTTCTACGTCGAAAATTTCCTTTAATCCGTGGTGGATAAACATGCTGCTATTAAACTTGTCAAAGATGTTATTGGTTCATGTAAATCCGGTGGGTTTAACCTCACAAAATTCTTATCCAATGCCAAAGAAGTTCTAGAAAACATACCAACTGACAAAAGGAGATTCACGACTGAAGATGTAAGTATATCCGAACATATAAAAGACGAAAGAGTCTTGTGAAAAGTTTCAAAAGACGATCTAGGATTTAAAATCAATTTAGTTGATAAACCTACTACACGAAAAGTGATACTATTAGTAATCAGCTCCTTATATGACCCCTTGCAATTGCTTAACCTTTCCTTCTACCCGGAAAGCAGCTACTACACCAATTATGCCAAGAACGATTTGGTTGGGATCAGCAGTTACCAAAGCCCAGATAAATGGATTGAATGGAAATCGGAATTATCACCACTGAAAAAAATTGAAATACGAAGATTTTACAAGCCAAAAGAATTTGGTGTAATAAAACAGTGTGAATTACATCATTTTTCTGAAACCTCAAAAGAGGGATATGCAACTGCTAGAATCTTGAGACTTATATGCCACTAAGACACCTTAATAATTGAAAATATACCACAAGCAGTTAAAAATATGGATAAACCACCCTTGCTACACTAACCTTCAGGTTTAACTTTTGGTTAATAGTCATAAGGTCTTAGAACATAGAAATTTAAAAAAAAATATCTCTGCTAGATCTAAAGGATGAAAGTCACAAGTCACAAGTTTGGGATTGTGATAATTTTGTAATTTTGGTCAAGAAAACAACTTTTACACTATGCGTCAAATGCGAATTTGTGCTAAGATTTGAGACGTCTTAGTACTTAACAGAATACATCTCAAGAAAAATGAAATCCAGCACACTGGCACTATGTAAATACCAAGATTAACCCAGTAGATTTTTGCATCAAAAGGCACAGCCTTAGTAGAAGTCGATAAGTCAAGTTTGTGGTTTAATGGCCCAGATTTCCTTAAAAGAAGAATTGAAACAACAAATTGGAACAATAAAACTTGATGACCCCGAAGTCAAATTGTTCACTGTGACATAATGACATAATACTTGATTTGGAAAGAAGAATATTAGGCCGGAAAAGATTAAAGAGTGTTATGGATTTTGTCCTGAGATTAACAAAAGCAGAACTACATTGGCTGAAAGATCAATCATTTAATGATACAGAGCAGGAAGTATTAGGTCTTCCAATAGGTAAAATCAAGTTTTGGATTCTGAATGAACAAACTACACAAGTAAATGAAATTTTAGATGAAAACAAAAGATTTTTAAGTCTAAGTCCATTTTTGGATAAAAATGCAATAATTCGCTTTGAAAGTAGACAAAGAAATTAAATACTTGACTTTAGAATATAGTATCCATTAATTCTGCCAAAAGATTTGGGAATAAGCAAACTCATAATTGCTCACCAGCATACAAAGATGACGTACTTAGGAAGAGAAATTACTTTGAATGAGTTGCGAAATAATGGGTATTGGATCAAAAGAAAATCAAAGATAGTTATGCCTCCACCTGGAAACTTTAAAAGATCTGGTATGTATTGTCGGTAACAATGGAGACGTTGACAGCACTTTTCAAACAAAGTTTGGGCAAGATGGCAGAACGATTATCTTTCAAACTTTCAAGTCGGACAAAAATGGAAAAGACAACAGAGGCTGTAGAAGATATAGTCCTAGTAAAGGATGAACACACATTTAGAAATCAATGGGCGAAGAGATGGCTCATCGAAGCACGGAAAGATTCAAATGGTACAGTACACTGTACAAAAAAGACATGGTTCGTTCTATATCAAAATTGGTTTTATTAGTCGAGCAAATGAAGTTTTATCCCTGAGCCAGTTATTAGTCGAGACATATCGTCTCGATGAGAGCCAGATATAACTGTTAGTAATAAATAGAAGATAGCTATTGCGACAAAATATTAACTTAAGGGCTTAAAAGCATTTAGTTTATATATTGGACATTAAGGATCTATTGATATTAAATTATTTATGGGTCACATGAGAGTTCTTTTTAAATAGTAGATCTGTTATATTATACTTAATTTGAGCGTATTATTTAATTGTACGATTTAGTTTATGGTTATTCTAGAATCGACCATTGGACAATTTTGTTCTGTCTATTATTCTCTTATGGGAATTTGTCTTGTGTCTAAACTCTGCTTATCTCTCATTTCTTAAATACGCACAGTGTGCCTGTTCAGTATGTCGCTCTCTTAGGTATTTGTTAGTGGACTTCAGTCCAGTCAGTTGTGGTAGATTTTGTTATAGTTATATTTCTTTTGTTGGTGTGTCGAAGTGTCGGACAAATTAATGTATTCTAGTAAGTCAATATTATTACTATGATTTTATCACGCGTCTGTATGTTTACGTCCATGTACATTTGTTTAGGCCGGAGTCTGTATGTTTGCTCCTGTTCTGACCTGTCACTGGGTGGCGCATATGCTGTCTCATTTACTATATTAGAGATATTTTGTTTTATTATTAATTTATAATCTAAATTTGTGCTAACATTTTAGTTATTGTAAAGTTTTAAGTTTAAAAGTTGTCCTATGATTTTATGTCTTTTATCGCTCCGATTAATCAGTTTAGAATTTTGTTGGCTTTCATTTGAATTACGTTTACTTTCTAGCCTGGATATGTTTTCATCAGTGAGTAAGAGTTCCTCAACACTTAACTTCCAACTTGGGTTACAAGGGTTATTGGTAGCTCTATACACAAATTGTAAAGCATATCACAGGTCAATATGAGATATTAGAGAGGTTGAATTTTTATTTCAATTTTTTTAATATAATATCTGCCATGTTCCCTTGAGCATCTCATGTAAGTTTTCAGTAATTACTCAGGCCCCGTTCATTTCTTTCTTTCGGATCATTGGTGTTTTCTCTAAAAGATTTTAACAGCCAGAAAAAGCGCGGAGAAGTGGAGTCTCCAAACGTAATATAACAAGTGGAACGGTACCAAAGTACACAGCTTATGATTATGCCTATTAAGTTACCTATTAAACTCTTGTTTAAATATAGTAAATATGTATATATATATATA
>JAUZNK010094867.1:0-11938 GCA_035046665.1 Euphysa ruthae
AGATCAAGGAGACATTTCTTACCTCTTTAGATATAGTTCGTAGACCTAATAAATATAGATAATTCAAAATAAAAATTGTTAACTATGCTTTGGTTTAATCTGTTTTTGTGTGTGATGTATAACGGGACCACAATGGAAATATTGATGTTACAAACAATTTTTGTGCCTATCCTTGCCACCATTTGTTTTTATGTTAGTGTTCTTTTATTATTATTATTTTTTATTTTTTTTTTCTGTTGTCTTGTAATTTTCATAGCTAATGTCTATTTGTTTGTGGCAGAATAAATACTTACTTACTTGCTAAGTTTACTTTGATATCTAGTTGAAAGGAAACTTTAATCTCAAGCTAAAACAATGTACAAAAATCATCTATCTGCTTTATTGGGGTTCTTTGCACTATTTATTATAAAGTTATTTTATTCAGCCTGCTGAGTTACTTTTGGAATTCTAAAATTTATGGGTTGAACATCAGAAACTTCTCCAAATGCATAAAAATCTTTAAAAACTTTATTTGCTGCCTGCATTTAAAGTTTTCCTGAAGGAGGATGTAGAATTTATATCAAATGGGAAGTTTAGCTTTACTTTATCATCAATAATCCGGTATAGATATCGAGCGGAATGTTGCAATTTATTTACCAATTAAGCTGATTGATAGTGTTTTCTATGCTTCTCGTATGTTAAATTGAATTAGACTGGTAGTTAGACCTGTCAAAGTTCAACTAAACTAATAAAGCTGATATAAGGTGATACAAAACTCTGAAACAAGCCTAATTGAAAAGCAAAACCGCCGAGCAAAACCAACCAACCAGACCGAACCTAAATTAACAAGAAAAGAAAAAAATGTAAACAAACCCTTAGTAACAATATTTTCTATTACTCGTCGTCATTTTTTAACTCTTTTTATCATAATTTTAAGATAGCAGTGACGCAATCATATTTGCTATGCGGTGTTTTTTTTTTTTTTTTTTTTTTTTTGATATTATTCATAGTTTCATTATTTTATATAAACGGTAAAAGATATTGTTGTCTACTAGAATATTCTTGGTTAAGCTGGAGTTTTTTTGTTGATAAGAAAGACCACATTAAAAAACTTTGTATGTAGTCTAAGCTAAGCTTCAGAAGTTTTTTTGTTGACAAATCTTAAGCTTAAGAACCGGTATATCTCGTCATTTTATAACCTAAATCATCAAAATGTTTTGTGGTTTGTTCCACTTTAAGAGGTTGGGGTAGCTTGTTCTTAACTAATTTGGCGCGATGTTTGAGTGAATTTACAATGCTGATTTTTACATTATTAAAGCATTTATTAAAGCAGATTTTAGGTCACTTTAGCTTACGCCCAGCTTTAGTCTCAAATAAAAGGGCTCGGTCTCTCAAGTCCAAAATGACCTTACTTTTTGTCAGAGGTTAAGCAGATCTAAATTTCAGCATATGCTGAAAATAGACCAATTTTTTGGAAACTGAATTCCTCATGTTATCAATGAAATTATGGCACCTAAAAGAGCCCTAAAAAATTTTTGTACTTAAATAGATCTGCCTCACTTAGCAAGTAATTATAGTTTCTTATACTTTTACTGGTGGTGTAATCAGAAATTCTAATTACATCCAAGCTGGCCTAAGGTCGACCAAAAATGTAAAATTTGTTGGTTATATCCTTTTAACTGAAGATATCAGCCATAGATTTTGAATTGACGATCATGGAGTTATTATAGCATGATATTGTGATATCTGCAGGTTTAAGTTTAGCAACTGAATTTTGAATTTAATAGTTTTTTTCATTTGCATTTTTTGAATCTTTTCTTTTTTAAATAAATGCAAATTATTTTTTTTTATGACTGTAAGTTAAAAAATCTCAAGGTTATACAAACTTTTAGCTGTTCTTCTAAATGATGAAATTTTTTATTCATTTTAGTCTACTGAAGTTGACGAAACTGCAGCAGTAGCAGTAAATACCGAAGCAGAAATAACTGTAAGTGTACTTAAAAATAAAAAAAATAAAAACAACAAGCTGATGGCTAGAACTGCTTGTCATCTAAAAATGTTGTAATAGAAAAAATATGGTTATATATTATATTGGAAATATTTCATTTTGGATTACAAAACGACTTTTTTATCAACTTACAAAAATACAAAGGGAAACTTGTTTTTTTTTTAATTACAAATTATTAAGTGAAAATTATTTCCAGGTTTAAATTTTTGTGATTTATGGCTATCCAGATCACAAATAAGGCACTCCTATCTGTTTGTATTTCAGTTTACTTATTTGCATTAAACCATAATACCATCAGGAAAGAAAGTGAAGATTTTTATTTCACAAAATGCTATTGCTAGTTTCTGCCCAAGTTTTTCACAATGTTATGTTTTGATGCCATATTTCCAAAGTGTGGTCTTATTTGTGTCTTTTTGTGGTTAAATATATTTAACTGATCATCAACGAGTAGATTTCACTACTACCTATTATTTTTACGACAGTCAGCTTTTGGAATAATTATCATAATTAAAATCCGCATGAGTAAGGGCTCAAAAAATGTTTTTTTTTTACAAGCATGTTGTTGTACACGGAAAAAAATACTAGTTTACGATTTAAAAAAAAAACGAGTATGATACCATATTTCCCCAATTCCTCGATTTTAGTTTTAAGAGGTTAAAAAATAATTTTCAATTCATGCACTATGTCGTACGTCATCCTAAACATCAGGCGTACAATTTTTAATTAAGTGTATGCTTTTTCTAAAGTTTTCATGTTATTGTTTTTTTTTTTTTTACAAAAGTATTGTACAGAATATTGTATAGATAAATTGGATACTACATTTTTAATTCAAATGAGCAATCTCAAGCTTTCGCATGTAGGCGATAAAAAGATAAAAAGAAGATCTTAGGTTGTCTCAACTTTCTCCTCAAAAATCACCCTGAAATCCATTCTAAGAGCATTTCAAGCAATCTAGACTTAAAAATTAAGTTATTTAGGCAGTATCTATTGTCAAGCATTAACACTCACCCCACTTACTTCACACAAGCTTTTCACTACTCACTAGGCTGCTTGCTTATTGCAAGGCCTGGTTTGTCAACTCAAGTCATATTATATTGAGAAAGAAATTTTTATGTTATGAGTTTAGTTTATTCATTTATATATATAATTTTCAATCCATTGTAAATTGCCTGAAGATGTGAGTAGTTTGTCTCCTGAAACATGGTTGTAATAAATAAATTATTATACTTGTTATAATATATGATAGATTATTTAAACTCGTTTGACAAACGAAAACATTTTAAATAATATTTATTAGTTAAATATTTTTAGCTAAATAAATATTTGTTTCATCATCAAAATATTATTATTTAAAGATTCAAAAACAACATAAATGTAGTGAAAATGTAAAATCTAAATAAGCAAACAAAAATTTCTTTTTATTTGTTCTTTCCTTATAAAGGTGCCAAGTGCAAAACTTAAAGTAGAGGAAGATGTTGTCGCTCAAGCCCCACTCAAAATTGACCCAGTGGAAGTTATAACACCGTCAATACAAGGTAATGAAGCTGTTTTGTTTCTAATTTAAAATAAAGACCAGACCTGTTAGGTTGCTTTTTAATGATTTAAAGACCTTTCATCAGTATCAAGTTTGCCCATTCAGGTTTAGTATGTGCGTCTGTGTATGCGTATGTCTCACTTTTCTCAAAAACCACTCTATTGATTATTTGTAACTTATTTGTAAAGATTTTCCAATTCTAAGACGTTTTATGCCTTTTGGGAGTAACTTTTGAACATAATTTTGCATTATACTGAAATCTCATTGCAACCACTGAAAATTTGTAATAAAGTAGGTTGGCTTTGGTTTTTGCCACGTTAGAAACATAAGTTACTTGTTAAAAAAATAAACAATGATGATTTGACTTATTAAAATGTCGATTAGACAGTCTAATGTAATGAATTTATGGAAATTTTAAATGGCAGCAGTGGGTTCATGAGTTAGAATCCCAGACACGGTATAAAATCTTTCTGTTGATCACAGAGATTTATAAAAACTTACCATTGAATACTTTAATTATCAACTCTAATTACAATGATATTAAATTTATTTTTTAAGGTGCTTATTCTAAAAAAACATATTTAAAAAGAAAACAGAATAAAAAATGGGCATTGTCTCCTTAATTTACAGATCAGAATATATTTGTTACATGTATGACACGCCTGATGCTTTTTACCTCGCCTTAAATATTTTTTCTTTTTGTAAAAATAATCAAAAAATTAAATTTAAAAACTATCAAAAAAAAAACTGTTACTGGCTGAAATGTGCTTGTAATAATGAGAACTTTTGATGTAAAATATTTTATATTTTTATTTTTCGATGTAAAACATTTTGATGGGTATCTGGAAACTAACGATATATCAAGCTCCATGTTAGGTCTGAAAAGGGTTTATTAAGCAGCAACGGCCTCCATTAAAATATAATTAATATATATTTCCACGCTATTTTCAAATTTAAAGTGACAAATTTTGTAGGTTAAACTTGCCTGTAAACAAAGCATTTAAATGAAATTTGTTAAAATAGACACAAATAACGTTACGTGTGTGATCCTTTGCCTGGTATGTTAATTTATTTCAAGGTTTTATTAACACAACGTAACTAAAAATTAAAACAAAAATAGAAATAGCAAAAATTGTAAGTTTTAGAGTTAGAAATTATAGAAAAATATATAATATAAAATAATATATAAATATATAATTATAAAAAAATAGAATTTAAATTATTTAAATATTTAAATTATTATTTAAATATTTTAGTAGTGTGATGGTAAAACAGCTGTTTTAAAGAGGCATCTTGTTAACACTTGTGCCAAAAATAAAGTTTTCATTGCTAATAAATGATTTTAAATATTTAATTATTTACATAAAAAATAAAAAATTAGACAGTATTTAAGTTTTTCTAATTGATGTAGAAGCCGAAGCAGTTTTCTTATAGGCAAGAATTTCAATTTTTCTCCAATTTAACGTTTTAAAAATTGCTATGAGGTTGACACGGCATGCTTATGTAAAGCCCCTATCTAGTTCCACATGAATGACACAGTAGGATTTAGCTAGTCACATACTATGCCTAAATATCTTATAGACACAAGAGATTTTATTTATGCAAGGACTATTTTATAATTTTTTTATTGATTAATTTTGATTGGTGTGTCTAGGTGAAATTTGCTTTCTACTGTATTTGAAAGTTATGTTATGTTTTAGCACAAGTGGAAGCCTTGCCAATTGAGGAAGTTAGTAAAAAAGAAAAGAAGAAGAAGAAAAAGAAATCTAAAAAGAAAGGTTTCTTTGATAAAGTCGGTGATTTCTTTGATGGATCTTCTTCATCTTCATCATCTTCTTCGTCATCTTCGTCATCTTCGTCAAGTGACAGTGACAGTGATGATGAAAAGAAAAAGGTAAATTTTCCTGTATTTGGTAAATTTTCTTTTAAGCGGCCGATGTTGTTTTTCTCAACATAAAAAATTAATCCCACCTAAAAATCTAAAAATAAATTTTATTTCTGCTGACTTTTGTTTTTCAAAAAACTGTAATGAAAGAATTGCTGCATATCAGCTATATAAAGTAATTCAAAATATATTATAAACCTTTTATATTTAACTTATATCTGTTTGTTAAGACGTGCATGTTCTTCATAGCTTTTTGTTTATCTTTTTTGTAACTAAAACCTCATTTAAAGTTGGTATTCTTTACAAAATATTAGGAAAAGAAAAGAATAAAGAAAGAGAAGAAGGCAGCAAAAGCTGGAGGCTCATTGAATTTGAGCACTGATCTACCATCTGCTAATATTGATACTACCGCACCAAAGTTAGATATTAGCGTTGATACTCCGTCATTTGATGCTTCTGCTGACATTTCTGCACCAAAAGTCTACAGCAAAGCACCAATTATTGAAGATAAATTTTGTGAGGATAGGAAGGTTGATATAGCATTACCTGAGTTAGATACAAACGTAAGTTTACATTACTAACAAAACCAAGTGCATAAAATCATGAATTAGCTATATACCCTAAATACACTACGTAACAAATAAACTCTAATATGTGCTGCCCCTAAAATATACCTCTAAAAATGTTTAAGAAAGTGTATCTGAGTTACTTTCCTTGATTTATCATCAGATTAGAAAGGTAATGTTAATACTATTTTGGCCATTTTTTTTTTTTTTAATTTTAATCCTCGATTTTGATTAGATTTTGTTTATTATTTCTGATACGTTTGGTATTTTAAGCAACTTGAGTTGTTTTTAGTTTGTGTCAAAAATGCCTGAAATTCGACTCTCTTAATTTTTCTCAAAAAATTATTGGGAATTATTACCAGATAATTAATTACGTCCGAACGACTCGAAAAAATTTTTTATTTTTATTTTTCAAATATTTTAGGCTGATGGAGAAATTATTGTACCAGATTTCTCTGTCGGTGGTGATGTGTCTGCTGATTTTGGTGGAAACACAGGATTGTCTGTTGGAGATATTCCTGATATACCTGATATTCCTGATGTGGAAGGTGAGTGATTTCAAGCTCTTGATAGTGGTTTTCTGGTTCCTCTGTGGTTAGTCCAGAAAAGAAGCCTTTGAGTTGCTTTCTTTCTGTCTGTTTGTGTTAGTTTGAGTGTCTCTCAGTTTTATGCTTTTTATCACAAAAGGAAGTTAATAAGTTTTGTTTCAAAAATAAAATAAATAAATTTACCCATTTATAAAAAATTTCACATTTTTGTTAATTTTTCAAAATTGAGTTTAAAATTTTTGTTGAGCATCACCGAATTCGCATATTCACATATTACAGGATTCACACTTGAAATGATAAATTTTAAAAATTCTTCTCTTTCAATCATAGAGCACATATTTTAATGCACTTTTAGCATCAGTTTCTTCAACATAATTAAGCATAATGTTATGTTAATACTAATTCGGTAAATTTTGGGTTTATGTCATCAACTCAGCGATACACCTCTTATAAATATCAAATACTATTTTTTGTCAAAAATCTCTTGTATTCAGATACTTGATGTGAGTTTTTGTTACTTTAACGCATGTGAGTTTTGGTAGCTGCATATTACTGCAAGCAGATGCTATATTTAGTCTGAAGTTACAACATAAATTGTTTTTGTCATTTGAGACGTTTAAGAATGCATGTAGACTTAATTTTCCTATTGTTGAATATAAAAGGTGCATTTCTCAGGAGACACATCAGGCCTTGTATTAGAAAACCACCTGTGGATCTGTGGCACAGTTGTCTAAGGAGCCAAGCTATGGAGACCGTAGTGAAAAGGTTCAAGCCCACTTCATGATTACGTTTACGATGAAGTCACCATGTAATTCCGGGCTACATGTTATAGAATTTGGTTGGTGTGTGTCTGTCCTCATCCTGTGTCCCAAATTTGTAATATATTATCCATACAAAAAGAAAAAAAAATACCTTGGAGAGACAGATAGCTAGACACGATTTTTTAATAATTGGACATTTCAGTCTGCATAAAAAAAATGTATTTGCTACTTTGATTCAATAAAAATGTAAATTTTAAATTTGCAAAATATTCAAAGTTTTCGTAAGATTTCAAGACATAAAATCAAAAACAATTATTAAATTTATTTAAAATTAATTTGTTCAGAGAAAAATTTTCTTTGCCAGACGTAATGTCACATGTTACTCAAATCTTGGTTTTAAGAAAAAATGGTCAGTTAAAAAGAAAACATGATTTTTCAATTCTTCACCTAATTTTGACATAATTTTTTGATAATGTAAGCATGTTTTCGTCAACTTGAAATTTAAACTTGTTTTTAAATTGGTCCTAATTTTTTTTTTTTTTTTCCAAATTGGCAATAAATTTTCAGCAAATTAAACAATTCGAAATAAAAAACAGAAGATATATAGATATTTATATATAGATTTTGAAGAGGTCTTTGAAAGTTTATTTTATAAATTTTTCGTTACCATCCTTTGTTCAAAATTTTCCATTACCGTCCTTGTAAACAGTTTAATTAATTTAAATTTAATCCTTATAATATTGTGAGCTAACTTGTTTTGGTTTGTGAGCTAACTTGTTTTGGTTTGTGAGCTAACTTGTTTTGGTTTGTGAGCTAACTTGTTTTGGTTTGTGAGCTAACTTATTTTGGTTTGTGAGCTAACTTGCTTTCTAAGAGGCATAATTTATGTTTTAATTTTTTATTGACTTTTATTATATTTAAAACAGTTAAAAAAAAGATTTTGGTTTTAGGAGAAGTTGTTGCACCCAACGTTTCTTTTGATGTCGAATGTATACCAGATATGGATGAAATAGTTGCACCAAGTGTGGAAACTGAGGTTGAAAGTACACCATTTAACCTTGATATTGAAGAAGAGATTGTTGCGCCAAGTATAGATGCAGAGGTAGAATCAATGCCTTCATTTGGTTTCTCAGCCAATTTTGATGCACCTAATATCGGAATTTCTGGGGGAGAAGATCATGGCCATGATGATAATGATGGAGGCATACTTTCACAAATTGGTGGTTTTGTTGGTGGGTTTTTTGGAGGTGGCTCAACTGATGCTCATGCCCATACACAAGAAGTGAATGTCCCATCGGCTGTTGGAGTCTCAGAAGGAGATTATGGGGCTGATTTAGATATTAATATACCTGGTGCTGATGTCAATATGCCATCAATTGCTGGAGGTTTTGGGGTTGAAGGTGATTTAGGGGGTGATATGAAAGGACCATCAGTAGACACTGACGCCAAATTACCGTCGTTTGGTGGAGGTATGATTTGTATTTTTTTTTATATATAGTAAATTGATATATAGTTTTAAAGAGGCTTTTTAAATTTAGAAACTTAGATAAATTATTAATTAAAATAAAAAAGATTAAATAAATATAAATATTTTAACTTGTTGTTAATTCAAGAAAAACAAATTTTTTTGTTTGTATTTTAAACTTAATTCTGTAGATTAACTGAGGGGTTAGCTTGTAAATAACCTGCAACAATCTTTGTGTTGTTTTCAATTTATGCCCTACATAACACAAGTTAGAAGTATATTAATATAAATATATTAAAATATATTAATATATATATATATATTTATATATAAAAGCTCATTTTTCAGAATTTAAATCTGCAGTATTTTTATTTCATTGTTGCATTCAGATATTTAAACTACCAGGATGTTAGGCTAATGTGTAATATGCCTTGATTAAACAAGTTCATTTTCTCCATTTTGATAATGGAAGAAATCATCCCTTTTGATTATAATGCTTAATGCAGGACGTTGGTATTTTTTTTTTCTTTTAAACGGCTTCGTGCAAGGCTGGAATCCACTACTAGACAGGTAGCTTAAGAAGATTTAAAACTCCAAACTTAATCCACCGAAATGCTAATGATACGCTGAGTGGGCGTTGCCCAGATTTGAACCTAAGATCTTGCGGGTGAGAGCCATGCTCTTCCAACAGAGCTATCTGGGCACGTGGCATAAATATGCGCAGCTTAAAGTTTTTAAAAAGGTGTAATATCCTTCATAAGTTCCAAAGAAATGGTATAAACGGATATTTCAATGTTATTTGAATGCGTTATCGTTTTTTAATTTTATAATATGTAAATATAAATTTTACTTGCAAAACAATCATAGCTTTTCTTGTTATGTAATCATTTATTTATCTAATCATCAGTCCAATTATCTTTAAAATAATTATCAGTCTAAAATTATTTCAGGGTAACTAATAAAGATTTGGGTCTTTAATGAGGTTGAATATCTATGAAAACATTTCGATGTAAACAAATAAGATTTGTTTTATCAAATTTAATTGCTTTGATATGGTTTGCACTTGCAAAAATTGTCAGACCCATTTATAAATTTTCTTTTATATCAAGCTAGAACTCAAAGTTTATGGATAAAAATGTTGATTTTCTTATATTCATACTATTTTAGGTTTTGGTGGAGGAGTTAAAGGACCTTCATTGGACACTGATATTAATCTACCCAGTGGTGATATCAAAGGACCATCATTTGGTGGTGAATTTAATGCTCCTTCATTGGATACTGATATAAATCTACCCAGTGGTGATATCAAAGAACCATCATTTGGTGGAGGAATTGGCAGTGGTCTCGGTGGCGGTCTTGGAACAGGTGTTAATGCACCTAAATTGGATGCTCAAGTTGGTCTTTCTGATGCAGATGTAAAAACACCATCTATTGGTGGTGGTGTTGAAGGAGGTATTTTAATTTTATACTTGATTGTCTAGACTTAGCCATAAGTTACATACAATCACATGTGTATGCCGCCATCATACTTGCCATTGGAAAATAATGACTATTTTGTAAATGGACACATAATAAATTGTGGTAAATAACCAGTCAGGTTTCTGGTCAATCAAGTGACCTGAGATTGTTCACAATTTATCAATGAATTATTGACTTTAATTTTAAATTTTAATAAATAAAAAATAACTAATATATCAACCAAATTTAGAGTCGGATAGTCAGTTATTTACCTTGTTACCAAGTGAAAGCAATATCCTAGATCTTTACCTTTTCTTGCGGCACGCTAAATCTTATAGATACCTACCCACCTAGCTCATAGATATCTCCTACCCATTTAGCTTATAGAAACTTACCCACCATGCTTATAGATACCTAACTGTGGGTAATGTGAAGGAGTTAGGAAGTTGAATCACAAACTACCATTGTTAGAAACCATATTTTTGTTTTACAGTTTTAAAACTTTGATATTACCAAAAACCAAAAAAACTGGTTTTTAATATAAATCAAAATCTTGAATTAAGCTTGAAGCTCAAATCATAAATTGCTGACCAAATTGTTGTTCAGAACCTTGTAAGGCTTGATATTAATATGTGCTTATATTGTGTTGTTTTATTTTAACGTAACTAGTTTGCTTTATGTTATCATGTCCATACTAAAAAAGGAATCAATGGGATCTCGGCCCACCTCCAACTCTGCCCAGGTATTTCCTACCAACTCAGCCTAAAGTTGGTCCATTTTTGGGAGGTCTACTGTGCATGCTCATCGAGTGTAGTTGGGAAAATATGGCTTTTAAAATACACTAAAAATATTTAATTATTTGCAAGTGAACAAACAATAATGCCAATATGAGGGTTATGCCAGTCGTTTTAACCCATCAGTCATTTCGTATCCTAAACCTATATGTAGAGATGTCTTGAATCAGGGCTGAGTTAGTTGCAAACATATTGGGCGAATTGGTAATTCAGCATGGCCCGACTTGTAAGTGGGCCGAGTTTACTCCTAAAAAAGATAGTGTGCTGAAAAGCAAAAATTACTTGATGTAAATACTAAACTTTAGAAAGTCTTTAAAGTGCTGTGAAATCCCTTGGTTAAAGCGTTTTCACTTTTGATATGTACTTAAAAATTGGAAAACGCAATATATGAGCTGTCTCTAAAAAATTTATGTTTTACTATTTTCCACGTTTTTGTTATAGGACTTGGTGGAAGAATCAGTGGTATTAGTGGTTTAAAAGGACCTTCACTCGGTGCTGACGTTAATTTACCTACTGGTGATGTTGAAGGACCATCATTTGGTGGTGGAATAGGTGGTGGTTTAAAAGGGCCTTCACTTAATGCAGATGTTAGCTTACCCAGTGGTGATATCAAAGGACCATCATTTGGTGGTGGAATTGGTGGTGGTTTAAAAGGACCTTCACTTGGTGCTGACGTTAATTTACCTACTGGTGATGTTGAAATACCATCATTTGGTGGTGGAATTGGTGGTGGTTTAAAAGGGCCTTCACTTGATGCAGATGTTAACTTACCCAGCGGTGATATCAAAGGACCATCATTTGGTGGTGGAATAGGTGGTGGTTTAAAAGGGCCTTCACTCGGTGCTGACGTTAATTTACCTACTGGTGATATCAAAGGACCATCATTTGGTGGTGGAATAGGTGGTGGTTTAAAAGGGCCTTCACTCGGTGCTGACGTTAA
>JAUZNK010094878.1:0-12259 GCA_035046665.1 Euphysa ruthae
CCACAATATTTTAAACAACAGGTGTTGATAGCAGGGATAAGCACAAGAAAAGCCAAAGCCTTATTTTCATTGTGGTCTGTTCAAATAAATAAAGTACTTATTTATTTTCTATTTAATTAAACCAGAATTGTACTTTTGTTTTAATTTTTCCAAATAATGTTTCTTCATATTATGTTTAAATGTATTAATATTTTTACTGGCTTTTGTGTATTCACTAAGATTGTTCCATATCGAGGGAAATTGTATTTTGACCTTGGCTAGTTTTTCTCAAAGGCTGATCAAGTTTTTGATTGGAATTCCTTGTTCTTAAGCTATAATTCGAACTAGTTATGAAGACCTCAGACATGTATTCAGGGGAATTTCTATTAACGAACTTAAAGGCACTTGCACTTATGCATTGTTCAAATCTGTTGTTTACATCAAGCCAATTTATTTCCTGAAAGTTATGGAGAAAAGGCTGCATTGGATACACTAAAATAATCAATATTAATCCCAGCGCTCATATGACAAAACGTTGTAGTATCGTCAACACTTTGCGCAAACAATCATCGGTGTATCGGTGTAAAATTTACCGTTGTGTTTCTTTAGCACTTTTTCAGTCTATTTAATAGCCGGTCGGGCTGTCGTTTCACAACCGTTTATCCGTTAATTCTCATTTTTGGCACACTTGTTTTAAAAGGTCCATTCTATGACCTAAAACTAACATTAAAGCACTATTGACTATTGAACATATGATACATTAAAATTAGTTTTAGGTGATTGACTATGATATGATTGAACTCTACCAAATTTTATGTCATATTGATAAATGATTTTGAAGTCATTAACCGACCGGTTTCTCTGATAATCTAGTCTAAACTGTAAAGCCGCCATTGTGGATTTTTTACAAAAATTATATTTTTTCATCTTTTAGCCGAAAAAATTTTAGAAAAATGTCTCATTATTAATTTCATCGATTGGCTAACAATTTGCACGTGCTAACGCAATGTTTCGCATGTGTCTGTTGCTTCAAATATGAATTTGTTAAACAACAAGCTCTGTACAGTCTCTGTCAGTATATATGCCACGTATTCCTTAGACATAGTTACCCCAATTTATCACAATGCTTAAATTAGCTGAACTATATATTTTGTTCTCTAAAAATAGGGAATCAACCCTAGGTTCTTCTAAATACTTCTTACAGCAGGCTATTATCACTTTCTCGAAGTTTAAACCACTCATGCCCAAGAAAGCATTGCTAAACAATGTTGGGTTCAATAACTGTAGCTCCTTTGCTATCCCTCATCACATCAAAGAGGACCATATTGTTGAGATGTTTGGGATAAGACATCTTGAAATTTGGAAATCGTTGTGTAGGTTGTATCATACTCTGGTGCCACATTTTGGAGAGAATGTAGTTTTGTTTTTCTTTGGCTCCATTTCTTGAAATAATCTGTAGCAAAGAAGGACGGGATATCAAAACCTTCGGTATTTATGGCATTATGAAAAACCGGTCGGTCCTAAATCTTACCATTGAACGACTCATTTGCATTCTGCGTTTTCACGTGTAAACACTTAATCAGTTCTGAATCTCTGCTCAGTTCCTCAAAAATGGGTCTAACTTTAAAAACAATGTCAATAGGAAGACCTGGACCCAGTTTGTAGGTGTTTGTGTTATTTTGTTTATCGATGTTGAACCATAGTTACCAACTATTGCTCAGTAAATTTTAGGGTTTTTAGGAGGTGGTATACTGTTGCTATGTGCGTTGCTAAGGGTAAAAATTCTAGATACTCTTAGAACATACATAATTTTATGGATATAACAATAAAATTGATGAAAGTTTTATTATATTTTGAATGTTAAAGTGCAAAAATCATTAAGATAATTTTTTCCATTTTTTGATCAATTTATGGGGAGTTTTTTCCTTAAATTAATAGTCCAAAGTCAAATTCCTGAAATTCGTATTTCGATTTTCTGGCACACACCTTTATAGGATCATTAGATGGAATTGCTTCTATAAATACTAAGTAAGTAAGTAAATGTTTAGCCACTGACAGATATTCATATGTTATGAAAATTATAAGACAAGGTAAGAGAAAACAAAATTATAACAACAAGGATAAACATTAAGATAAAAAATAAATGGTGGCAAGGATAGTCACAAATATTGTTGGTCACAATAATATTTCCATTTCGTCCCGTTATACATCACACACAAAAACATATTGTTTTATTGCAAAGCCTGTTCCATATAAAGGGACCTTTGATGACAGACAACTTTTTCTCATGGTAGATCTTCTCAAGGTTTTATCTAGTCTTAAACGGCTGTTGCGTAGAGGTATTTTTCTATTTTCATATTTTAAAGATTTCGGACATTTAATTCAAGTTGGGTCTACTGCAGAATTTAGATACATGTGCAGCAATACCCTGATTAATCCTCATATCAACAGGCAACCAATTCATGGCTCTATACTGTTCAGCACCAATATGGGCACGACTATTCATATGTAAAACAATCTTATACATTTATATTGTACACTTCCCAAAAAGATTTTAAGGGATTCGTTGAGACCTAAGTACCAGTCAGAAAATGCATAACCAAAGTGAGATTAAATCATAGCATTGCATGTTTGATCTAATAAGCATCCACGTTATTTGTCTGAGGTATGTGTTTTTTAAGGGATGTGCCTCTTTAAATTATCATCAAGGAATCTGCTCTTTTAGCTTTCATTTTAGATAAAAAGAGGAGACACCTGGTTATCGACAAACCACTCATAAAGGTCGGAAAAAATTTTTTTTTACATCCTTATGCTGGAAAACCAAGCAAGAGACATCTGCGTAAAGAAGTAATTCACAGTCTAGTGCTTGTGACATGTCGTTCACATATAGCAGAAACAAAAGAGGTTATAAAACTCACCTCTGGCATACCAACCCAACATTTCACTAATACTTCATCAGAAACTACATTATCTGAAAAACGCATTTATTTCAGTTTTTCAAACAAATTGTTGAGATCTATTGCGTCAAAGGCTATTTGGTGATCTATAAGGATCATTTAAGTGTGAAATCCCTTTTCAAAGTCTGTTTTAATGCTGTCATGAAAATATGATAAACATATGTCTGTCAAAAAACTCTTTCGAAATCCTTATTTAAATTTATATATATATTGTTCTCTTTTTCAACGAGTTCTCTAGTTTGACCTTCAATAATCTTTGAAAAAAATCTTTGATGCAATTAACAGTAACCTGCCTGTAGTTTTTTGTTCTGTTTTGCTCTATTTTTTAAATAACGGAGCAATTTTCTAGTTTGCAATCATCTGTAAATGTGGAAGTGCTGATAGAAAGACTTATTATTTTGTGAATGGTTTCAAAAAAGAAGCACACCCGTCCTTAAAGAACAAAGATGATATTTCATCAAGCCCTGGTGACTTATTTAATATTAAATCATTATGCTTTTATCTACATTCTCAGTTACCCTTGAGATTTCAAGTTGCCAAGAAACGTTAAATTGGCAATAAAAATTTAAGGTTATTTGACTATTATAAACATTTGATGCTCGTAGAAGGATATTTAAAACATTGGTTGAAAAAGCTAATCTTAAAATCATTAGCAGTTTGAAGATGATTAAAAACATCCTTCTGAAGCAAATAACTTTAACTGTGGCTGGAACATTTCAAATTTGACAAGTAACACCTGAAAATGAAATCAAATTAATTTAAGTAGCAAATTCTACAAATATCATTTATGGCTTGTGCAGTTTGGTAAGACAGTGCTTTAAAACATACCTAAACACTTTTGATTAATGAGACGCTGTAGCTTGCTTTAAATATAGTGGGTATGTCTCCTTTACATCCGCACAATGTTCAATTGTAACTTCTGATTGATAATTTTTAATTCACCAATCACCTATGAACACTTCCGCTGATTGGTAAAACTGATCAAAAATTACTTTCAGATGTGCATATTCTTCAAACTGCTGGTCCATCGAACATTTGTATCCCAATAAAACCGCATTTATAACATGTAAATAGTGTATTCCTTTCTTTGTACCAGCAATGCGATTTGTCCCATATTAAAAAGATTCTTCAAAGAAAATACGTTATTTTGTTTTAAATTTACAGATTCATTTTTTATGACGATTAAAAAAAAATTGTCGTTTTAGGAAGACTTTGTATTAATGTACTAAATTCTTAAAAATAAGGTCTCATTATCACACTTGTTAAAAGCAATTTCTTTAACTAAAGTTGTTCTTAGGGTCAAATTTTTTATAAAAAAGACATCATCAGTTTTACGGTTAGGAAAAAAACAGAATCTAATCAAATTCAAAATTTTTTTCACTTTGTTGTAGCAAAAATCAATCGGAACAAAAAAAATATAAAAACTATGCTTCGAAAATTTCTAATTCTCAAGTTAAAGCGCGTATAAGAACGAACAAAATACAAACTGATAAAATACTGACCAGACCTTTAAATGACAATAACCCAGAAGTTACAATGGTAATCGAGCTCAAATTTTCAATGTTGTTAGAGTAGAATAGTCTATTTCATAAAGAGTATCTTTTAAGTAGCATATGCATACAGAATTGTGTAAAATAAGAACCACTAATTTACAGACCATTAGTAACAAAATCAGTTATTAAGCTCTTTAAGCAAGTAAGGGAGAAAAAGAAACTTCTTTTACTTCAAAATGTTACTTGAATTTAAAAGTATACATAGTAGTTAATTTTACCGTCTTTTTATTTTTTGGAGTAGTTGCATTGTAATTATTTATTATATTTATGTTATCTGTGTTATCGAAATATTACACTTGTTTAAATGTTTTTGTTGTATTCTGTAACTTTAATAAAATGTTTAACAACTACTACCTACTTTCAATCTCTTATGAAATAAAAACATAGCTGATATCAAATTGTTAATGCCTACTAGATCTAAAAAATCAAGTGAAGTAATAGCAAAGAAAAGAAGAAAATCATCCGATATAATTTCATCAAATTTTTTCAAGAAGATCAATATGGACGGTATTTGCCATTAGAAATTGCCTTTTGGTATTAGTAAATTGACTTATTTCCATGAAATATTTAACACGAATTAAATATTGCTGACATCGTCACAAAATTTATTGGCGTCATCACGTACTGTTCGGAAAACTGAATATTCATACCTACTCCAAATATATTTTTATAAAACCTGTTATTTTAACAATAAACACTTGAAACTTGGCACAGCTAATTCCTAGGCCCTAAGAAATAAGTTACGCTAGGTTATGTGTTTGAAAAACGATTACGTCATAATAAAGTTTGATGGTGTCATCACAAAATTTGATGATGTCTTCACGCTTCTTTTGGAAAACTGATTTTTCATGTCGCTCTAAAGATATTGTTATAGAACATGTCCCTAAACACTCGATATTAACATAAAATATAATGTCGTCTGATATTTCCAACGTTAAATTGAAACATCACACGTTGATACTAAGCAGGATATAGTACGACAAAACCCGTTCAACGATTATGTTGTGTATTCTCCAGACACTGAAGTGTTCCCTCTTCCCATCAATTTTTATGAATTTTTCCCACAATCGTTGTTATTTCGAAGTTGGCCTGCACTATCTAGCTGTTTTTTAATATGCACCTTTGGCCTTAGTATTTTTTGTCTGCGATTGAAAAGAACTTAAACCAGAATCATGTTTAGTTTCAAATTAATATTATAAGATTGTATGTATTTTGATTATATAGTACTACAATTTTTTAAAAATATGTTTAAATTATATACATTTAAATTTAATAATATACTGTTACAAACACTGCATATTTTGTATAAATTTGAGTGAATTTTAATATTATTTTCAAAAATTGTTTAGTTTTATAACGGTATAAAATAATGCGCCCACCCGAATCCAAAAAAATATTCAATAAGCAGATTAAAATATCTGCACATAATGACATGCATATAGATTAAAAAAATTTTGTTTTTTTGAAAAAAAAAAAGCAAACATAACATTCTGTGTTCCAACACAAAATAGTTTGCATGATGAATGGCTCACACAGAAACATGTTATGTATGTAGTGTCATGTCGGAACATAGAAGCTCTGTAGAAAAAAACTTTATAAGGGAATGAGGCCAGTGCAGCCAAACTCAAACAGAGCCTTTTTTAAATTATTTTTAGATTAAAAGATTGTTCTTATGCAATAGCCGAGTACAATATGAACATACCTAATTTAAAGCTTGTAGTACCCCCTGATTTTCTTTCTAAATTATTCAATCATCTAGATGTATTGATTGCGATTATCGCAGAAATTAAAGAAAAATGTGGCTGTGTGCTAAAGTATGCACCCGGGCGAGTCAGAAGCGCCATGAAACGGTCCTTTGAATTCATTCGCGTTAGTTTGTGTTATTTAGGCACGTTCCTCGGAATCCACCGATAACTTTTCTGCATTAACGTAAAATTAAGGAATAATAATCGCTAAAAAGAATGAAGTTAGACACTCAGCTTGTCGATTGTTCTTTATTGTATTTTTGGGAGAGTCGTTAGTTGTGACTTTCCCAAAAATTTACGGAATTGGTTGGCTTCTTTTTTGTAACGAAAAAAATTTATTTAACACGTTTTTTTGTGTATCTTTGTAAATTGTGTTTTTCCTTGCATGGAAACTATTTCCAACAGGTGCACAATGTTTTGTGGTTGTTGCTGATAGGATGGAAGGTAGAGTATCACATATATTTTGACGAGTCAGTTTTGAATAATTTTACAACAAGTGAAAACACTCACACCCTCTGAATGGATATATTTCTCCTAGGGATATTTAATACTTATATATAACAATGGTATACTTTGAACAAAGTAAAAAAAAAAAAAAAAAATTCAAAACTGTTTCCGATTGCCATGGTTTCCTCAAAAAAAATCAGCAAAAATAAGTTTACACCGTCCGTAATACAAGGATATGTGTAAAAGTTATCAAAATAACTCTTCAGCGAGGTAATTTATAACCGCGGTATCCGTTCTTACAGTTTGCAATTTTTTTATACTAGGCGAAAATAACAAAAATTTACAGCCTAAATCAAAAATCTGTGTTATGATTGCACACCTTCTTGCAAAAGAAATATTTCCTGAAAGTTTCAGTCAAATCGGACTAAAACGGTTCTTGAGATAGAATGGACGGCGCGCTGTAAACATAGTTCTGAGATAAACGCGTTTAAAGGTAAAAAAGTACAATACTGAAACACCATAGAGGAATGAAAATTCTGAAAAAACTAAGAAAATATTCCAGCTGACAAACAAAATGGTTTATAAATCTCAAACTAACACATTAACACAAATCCACAAGTTTCATAAAGCTTCCCTTCTTTTTCAACAAATTTTTTCTGTGTCGGGTTAAATTGTTTTTAGTCATTAGTGGGAGCATATATCAATCATTGACGTAAACTTTTTCTTATCGGCCTGTCCCAAATAACGCAACGTTGTAATTTAATAATCCTTAGTTAGCATCAAAACCTCTTCCATTTTTTATAGATTTACAAAGACTTGCAATAAAAATTTTAGTTATTCAATAAATCCGATAAAACAAGGGATTTTTTGTGATATTGAGGGCGACAAAGTATTTTGAAAATGTCAAAAAGCTCATTAGTTTCAACAATTCATATAACCAGATTTTGTAGTATAATTTTTTTTAAGTGATGATGCATCGATTTCTTCGAGTTTTGGCGATGATATTGAAGTATTTATTACATCAACAGGATTTCAGTGACACCATCCACGACATTTAAGTTTACTGAAAATATTATTTACAATCGATTCTTTATTTACAGCATTATTTTTTTTTTTATTTACATGTTTTGGAAAGGCCCTTGATTTTTTCCTAAAAAGTTTGGTTCTATACTGAAGAATTGTATTCATCCTTGTTAATTCGACTTATTTTATAAATATTACATCATGAGGAAGAACGCTTTGAAATTTTGCTAGAAAATTTAGTAATGGATTTGACCAAACAAATTTTTGCTATGATAATAGTTTTCGCAAATAGCTTATAAACACTAGAACCAAGAAAAAAAATTGGCATGAAGTTGTCAGAAAAACAGTGGATAGTAGGCAGTTTGCTTTGGTTTTATTGAGGTTTAGACTGCATTCTAAGGGAAATTTCTAAACAGATGTAATGACAAAAACCTTAATATCTTTAAAAAAAAAAAAAAAAAAAGTTTTTAAATTCAGTTTCGAATTCCTCATTAAATTTATTACACAATTAAACAAAAAAATTTTTGAGGGGGTTTTCTCCCTTAAACATTTTTCTTTTTTAGCTTTTTAATTCAAAATATGCCTGATTTAAGGTCAAAAGTTTTAGTTGATTTAATGACATAACTAATACACACTTTAAATAAAAACAAATTAAACAACCCAAAAAGAAAAAAGTCGTCTGTTATCTCGATTGTTGTTGCACTTTACGGTCATTACAACAATAATGACCTGATACTCCTTTCTGGTATCAGGTCTGGTCTATATACGACGAGCTTGAGACATCTTTATGGCGCTTTAAAAAGACGTCATTGAAACGTCGTCTTTTATTACACGTGCAAACGTCTTCAAAACCTCCAACTACGACGTCATTAAGACGTCCTTGTGCCCACTGAGACTTTATTGAACGAAAATTTTATAACAGAAGTATGTTGATACTTTATAACCGTTGATACCTTTTATAACCCGAATGAAATGTTTAGTCTGGTGGTTTGAATGCGTGTTATAATCCTATATTTACATATTTTAATAGCTCGAAAAAGTGAGTGGATTTGATAAAAAAAAAAATTACAGTTGATGAACATCAAATAAATTTTACGCGAGAAAATCACAAATTTTTGATGACACGAGAAAATGAAAATTTTTTGATCACCCGAAAAAAATCATACGTGATGACTCGAACGTTTTCTTTATTTTTTTTAACCCGAAGAAACACAAGACAGAATACAAGTTAAAGACGACAAAAAAATAACGTTCCAACATTCGGCACGTCATAGTTGAGTTCATGATTTATTTCCTGTAGATCAGTCCCTGTTTTCATTCAAATTTATAAATATATAACTTATTATTATGACTTAATAGGTTAAAAACCCCAAAATCAAAGCATATTTTCAAAAAAAAAAAAAAAAAAAAAAAAAAAAAAAAAAATAATAACCCATTCAATGAGACAGACCTTTGATTTATTTAACAATAATTCTGAACAGATAACATAATATTATGAATATATAATAATAATAATAATATATATATATATATATATATATAACATATAACAATAAAAAAAAAATTAGCAGTAATTAAAATCATTTTCAAAAAAGAATACTTTTTCCTAAATCATGTCATACCTTGCGCAAAATTCCAAATAATTTATAAGATTCATTCTTATTTTTTTTTTATAGAAATATTGTAAGGCATGTTTTTATGCTAAAAAAAGGAAAAAAAAATTGTAAGACCTTGAAAATATCAAATATTTGTCACAAAAACTTAATACCTAATAGAAACGAAATTAAAAATAAATGATCTAAACGCGTGATAGATGAACATGAAGGAAGTTCCTTTCTTCCATTCTTTTCTTCTTTTTTCAATTTATATGTATCAGTTTTACTATAAACTAATAAATCCATTTTGTCACTTACTGTAGTTTTGTAGCATTTCACGGTGACAGTATATTTCCCATTATCACGTGGTGTTGCACCGTTTATAGTTAATGTAGATTTTAAATTATTACTAACAGTTCTGGTTTCAATCTGGTAATGTTTGATTTCCTTTTGAGGTATGATTTCAGCATCGTTCTTGTACCAAGTTATATCTTCTATCTAAAATTTCAACATCCAAGGCTTTAGAAACTACGTTGCTTGGGAATGCACATGACATCCCCAAGAAACTTTTAAGACTCAACTCATAATGATAAATTAGCCTTGTTTATCCAACTTCGAAAAACCAAAATTTAATACGAGGAAGGAGACTGTCATAACCAAGCCAGTGTAAATCCCTAGCTAAATTGGGAAGAACTTGACCTAAATCCAAAGTTTGACTTAAAATATGTTAAATGAGGTAAAAATAATCTAAGAGCTGATGTTTAAAAAGCACTCACATTAACTTTCGGATAACCACCTATTATCTCTGCTTCAATTGTCACCAACATGTTGTATCTAACAACATCAAATTTTTTTTTACTACCAAGTAAGCTGACTTTTACGTATGGTAGCACATTTACAATAACTTTAATGGTTTGGTGAAATGAACAGTATTTGCCACGCAATTCAACACGGTAATTTCCTGATAAAGTTGGATCTTTAACGTTTTTTAATACTAAGCGTTTTTTTTGGAATGGTTGGCCAAGATTATCTAAACATAAGTAAAACCGACCTAATTGTATTTCGTAGCGGAAGAAAACCCATTGACTATGAAATAAAAATTAAATTAAAAGGGAAACGTCTTTACCCTTCAACGTATGTCAATTACCTTGGAGTTTTGGTTGATAAGAGTTTGACATAGAAATATCATATTAACGAACTAATTAAAAAACTTAACAGATCAAATAGCATGCCTTCAAAAATGCGTCATTACGTTAATAATAATACATGCATCATTTTTGTTTCAAAGTTTGAATACATCTTTGTTCTCGAATCTTGTTAGAATTTCCAATCTTATGCTCGTATACGATTCTTTTAAAAATAACGTTCCGGTATCAATATCTAATTACTTTTCTGGGAGTCTTCATACTCATAATTACGTTACCCGTGGTGTTAATAGAAAACTAGCTCTACCATCATTTAAAACAGTAAAATATGGTAAAAACTCAATAGCATTTCAGGGTACTGCTGAATGATCTGATGGAAATCTGAAGATACTTATATTAATTTACTTATATTAACAAATAAATTTTCTAATATTTAAACGAAATTATAAATGTATATTTGTTCGCTAAATAGTAAAATATAATAATACGATATTTTAAGTTATATACTTATTATACTTCTTATATATATTATATTATTATTTCAACATAAAATTTAACTGTAATATTCTAAAATCTTAACGCCTAAAAAATAAAATAAATAAATATATATATATAAATATATAAATATAATTTTGCAAGGAAAAAATTGATCGATTGCTTGGTAAATTTATTTCAAAACTTTTTTTTCATAAAATTTTTTGACAAAAAATAATAAGAAAAAAAATGAAAACCAAGTTAATTCGTAGATCTTGGTAGGTATCCAACCTGTTCAATGATATAAATAAAATTTCCAAGTACAATCCATAATTTCAGTGTATTTCAGTGAACGTAACTTTCCGTGAGAAGTCAAAAATTCTGATTTGGGCCTTTTATTGGAGACGTTCGGGAAATTTTTGGGTGAATTTTAACAAGCACAAATTCTTTACATACAAGAAATTCTTTAAAAATACACAAGTCACTTATTTGTACTTATAAACGCCTGCCAAAATGAAAAATTTTAGAAAAAAATTAACAAGGATTGTAACAAAAATAAACGCTTGGTGAATAATGGATTCCCAGAATTTACTTTCAAAATAAACAAACTACATTTCTCAGTTTTCCAAACAAAATGTTCTACCAGGACAAAATTCTTCAGTATTTTGTACAGCTTTTTGAAGAGCACTGACGTTCAAACCAGAGGTCTGGGTTCGATTCCTCCCATGAGACAGTTGAATTGATTTGTATTTATTTATTTGTTAGTTTATTTAGGGAGAGGTAAGGTCATTATAATACGTTTAAATATAGGGTGCTGATTTTTCAGACGATATATATATATATATATTTTAGACTAAGCCGGTAATTTAAACTTTATTTTGTTAATTATTTAAATCATCATTTTAGTAACAAATCTATTTTTTAAAAAGTGAGCGTAGTGAGCTTTGCAGCTGGAGTTCATTGGGCAACAACGCAAAAAATTCTCTATAGTAAAACAATTTTTATGCTGACTCAGCAGAAATTCGTGCATAAATACGCACAAATTTGTAAGTAAATAGGCACAAATCGCGCCGAAACTCATGCCTAAATTCGTGCTTAATTTTTCTCGCCTTCTAATTTCTTTATTATTATTTGAAAAGTAGAGAATAATTCAATCGAGACAAAAGTTACAAAATCAAAATTAATTTTAATACTGTCGATAGAGAATATCAAATTATTACAAATTTAGACATTTATAGGGTAGTGATAATATGAAAATATTTACTAAACGGGAAAAGTTTTAAATAATCCTGTAAACCATAAAAAATCACAATATAAATATATATATACATTCCTACATAT
>JAUZNK010094889.1:0-12258 GCA_035046665.1 Euphysa ruthae
TAGTAAATTGATGACACTTATAAAATTAAACTATTTGATTAAAAAGATTATAATTTAAAATATATAGCCTATACTAATATCATCCAGGCTATAAGAATTATTGTCAGTTCAATTAAAAAAATGCTGAGGGCATTTACAACCAGTGATTAATAAACAATAAAGCTGTAGCTAAATAGAAATAAATTTTCTTTCGAAAGTACTGAAATCACTTTTGAAAAAAAAAAAAGATTTTATGGTTATCACATACATAGTGAAATAAAAGTATTGTTTTTAATTGAAAATATATTTCAATTTAAAATGAATTTAAATTTAAGTTTATACACCCGCCTGAGTTTAAAGACACGGAATTTAATATTAAAACAATTTGATGTTTACATTCAAATAGAATGTCAACAATTTTTTTTGTTAAACATTTAAATAACATTCGACAGTATTGAAATTAATTTTGATTTGGTTTTGATTTGGCAACTAACAGCAAAGATATCATATCTCATCATCTTGATTGAATTATTCTCTCCTGTTCAAATATTATTAATGAAGAAATGGGGAGATAAGATAATATTGTCTCGATGTAATTATTTTCTACTGTTCAAATATTATTAATAAAGAAATGGGAAGGTGAGACAAAATATGAAAAAAATTTTGGCCCAAATTTAGGACCAAATTCTGACTCAAAAATCTGTGGAGTCAACAAAAAATAAAAACCTTCCTCGCTATAGAGAATTTTTCATGTTGTTGCCAAATGAGCTCCAGCTGCAAAGCAAGCATATTGAACTTTTTGCTTTTGCAAAACATGAAAAGACTAAATATGTGATTTTTCCCTCCATTCTACCATACAAAATATATATCTAACAGTAAGGAGGCAAATAAAAACAAATTAAAATGGTTTTAAAATTAAATCAAACATTATCGAATAAAAAATAAGAAAATAACTGATTTAGGGTGATGCAAATTATGTTTATAACTGCACTGATGATTTAAGGCAATGGATTGTTCCAAGATACAAACTATAAGAATGCTCATAATATAAAAGGATTCCCACAAAATCATTATCATCAGAAAAAGTTGTTATTGACCCTGTCATGAAAATAATATTGTCGAGGAATGGTTTACCAGTATTGGTAAAAAAATGAACAGTAGAGAAGGAGGTTTAATTTCAATGTTACAATCATAAAATGGATTAACAGAATCAAGAAAATTTTTTATGAGTTTATGACCCTGTTGGGTCATGGATATTAAAAAGTATATCAATAAATTGGACAGTAAGTTTTAATAAGGGTACTTCTAAATACAGATAAAGACGAAGAAATTTTACATATCATTTTAAAAGTTTTAACACAAAATAATTTGAATTTGAATTTCCCAGAATTACAACTCGTAAATTCTGGTTTGAAGGCAATAGTTTTTAAATTTCCACAAATAATTTCATAAAAATAATAAAATCTACAACAACTTCATTCACAATATCAGTCACAAAAATTTTAGAACCCTAGTTCTTGATATATTTTTATGCATCAAATTTCCTTTATATACCCTGTGATTGCTAATACTATATTCCTTGCAATATCTCTACAAGAAATCTCAATATGAGCTAGGTCGTAAATAATGACACAACAATCTAAGTGAGGTCTAGTGTATTAAGTGTGAACAGTCAAAGTACCGTTACTTACCCTTTCTGGGTAAGTAATGGTAAAATCCTAAATTTTAATTTTAATCAAATAACTTTGGGGATTACAATTAAGCCTTTCATCAAGGAGTAAACCTGTTTTTGGTTTGGTTCAACAACCACTTGGGCATTATTAAAATTTAAGTCTGGATGTGAAACTGTTTCTTTTACTAGAAATATTTTTCTTGCTTAATTTTTTAGATCTGGATAGAATGAAATTTTCCATTAGAAGCTATTTTTCTCTCTTTTTTTTTTTATTTTTAATCTTTAGATGTGTGAGAGAAAATTATCAATCAGAATTTGTCTATATAAAAAAATACCACTATAATAGGAAACTTAGATGGACAAGTTTGACTTTTTACACTTTAGTAAATAAAAATTTATTACCTGTGTTTCAGGTCTAACGTAGAGAAGATAGAATCGAAATATATCAGCCGGTATTCCAGTACTCTCAGCATGGTCACCAAACACACCAATCCCTCTACTCTTTGAGAATTTGGCATCTTCGTAGTTTAAATAATCAGTGGAACTTATCTCGTTGAGTATGGTATAGTTGTCATTAGCTGCAAGAAGTGAGCATGGAAACATAACTGTATGAAATGGAACGTTATCCTTTGCCATAAACTGAACAAGAGTAACCTGAAAATAATTATAGACATTTAAAAATAATATTTTCCTAGGATAAATATAAATCTATGGGCAAATTTACGTTAGTCACTGTATGTCTTCTAAGTAAGTATTAAAATTTACTTACTTAGAAGAAATACAGCAAATAATGTAAATTTGCCCATAGATTTCATATTTATCTTAGGATAATTGTATATAAGCATATTTAATATGCTTATATACAATACCCAAGATTACTGTAATTCTCTAAAAAACTAAATCACTCTCCAAGTATATAATAGCATAAAATGAAGATGTATCAATGACATTATTCATAAATATTCATAAATTTAGTTTCGTCATAATTCTGGTAAACTTGGATAGACAACATACCAAACATACCAAAGGCACTGTAACAGACTTAATATAGGCCAAAGTAAGTGGATTTGTAGACAAAGCAAAACTATTGGTATGTTGATACTCAGAGTTCCATGTTTTTCCATTTCTTAAGTGAACACTTACATTTAAAAAGACCACAATGTATTTATCACAATGTAATTGCGTAATGTAATTAATGACGCTGACTTTCCAACTTTCTTTTTTGTTTTTTACACATTCCCAAAGGCTTGAATTTGTTAGAATGCCTGGATTTGCTAACCGGTTAATTTCTCTTATTAAATGTTTCATTTTGATTCAATAAAATAATACTTTCTCAAATAGACAGAAATAAGAATGTGTATTTCCTTCTTTAAGCACAGGTCACTTTTTTTAAACGTTGCAACAGGTGATTGAGGTCTTTTAGTTGTCTATAATCAAATGATATTGCAGTTCCTTTATATTTATTCTTGTAGAATGAAGATTTGTGATTTGTGAATCTTTGTTTAAAGGTTTTTTTTTAAGAGCCCAGTGTAAGTTTTTTCTGTATTCCGGATCATTGGATCATTGGAGCAACTACATAAATAATATTTTTCACCAAGCATTCGCTGTCAAGAGGGCATAATCTTTTGTGACAGTTACATTTACTTTTATTTTTCATTTTCTTTTCATAAATTATCTTACGGTTGTTTCTTTTTGATCGATGCCATATTTGGCAGGCACAAACAACTAAATTTGTTTTTGTTGAAAAGTTTCTTAAAATTTCATTGTAAGGCTTATAGTAAAATTTCATCCGCTAAGTTTAAATGGTTTAATAACTTTTGTTACGTCTCGATTGAAAAATTTAAAGATTTAAAGATGGCTATAAAATGCAGATCTGCTTCATTTTGCTAGTTTATCTAAAAGAGAAATGCCTAAAAATTCACAAAAATCTTCACAATTGTATGTGCCCATTGCAGAATTAAAGTTTTTGATTTCTTTTTTACCAAATATTTGTCATTCATGTCTAAAAAATATTTTTGTGAGTGAAACTGTAAATCTAAACTTTCTTTGATATTATATTCAAAATTTGTTGATATGTGAACAACAAAAATTCTCTATTTAGGACAACTAATAATATATCAAAGGCCCTAAACTAAAAAAAGAAATAAAACAGAAATTTCTTTTTTGTGAAATCTGAATTAAAATAATATTTGAATGAACCAAACCTGTTCAGGATTTTTCCACCATTGCTCCCACTGATCAGTATATTTAGCTGTAATTGATAGATATCTAAAACGAAATGCTAACAAGTAATACTTGCTTGTGATGCATGGCTGAACATAAAATTACATTTTTATTTTGCAGACATTTTGCTTTCCATTAAAGAAATTGCAATAGAAGGAAAAATTTCAAGAGGGCTTCAAAGGTGTTTTGGGGAAGGAGCACATAAATTTAACAGAAGGTGAGAAAAACTGATAGAAATGAAATGAAAAGCAGATTTTTTTTTATAACTCATTATACTCACCAGAAAATATGATCAAATTATTATTAATTAAACCAAGTTATTATTATACATTTGTTAAAATTTATAGGATACATTACAACAAACATATCAATGCTTTTACTCTAATGCCGTGTCCTTTAAACGTTTACATGTAAAATGGGACATAAAAAAGAAGTCTGTTTATAACAAAACGATTTTGTGGTACCTAAACGACCAAGAATGAGTGTATGAATTTAACTTTTCTCAAGATGATTTAAGGAATAATGTTGAAATATCATTATAAAATATAGCATCTAATTTATTTATTTATTTATTTATTTTCTAAACCATAATTAAACTCATGATAATTAAAATAATTATTTAAAATGATTACAAAAATTTTGCTACTTGTGTTTTAATTCTCACTTTGAATATCATTTTGATCATAATAACATCAACTATACCAACATAGAATAAATACTATTTGATTAAAATGCTTATTTTTAGTAATTCTAGCAGCTCTTTAAAGTAAGGGCTATTATACTTTACCCTATAGGTGCATCAAACCAAACATAGAAAACTTTATCTTTGTAACCGTCTAAAGGTACTTGCGTACCCCACTTTAAGTCTCTGGTTATACATCTAGGTCTTAAACCCTCTGTTATCCATGACTTTGTTATATTTTTTGCATTGCTAGACCAATTTGCTAAAACAAACATATTATCAGAAAGGCGCCAGAAACAAATAGGTTATTCCACACAAAATTTAGTTATGAACAAAAGTATCCGTACTGTAACTCAAATTATGATCTGTAGCTAAGAGGCTGAAGATTTGACTTATATGTGAAATTTTCCCTCCTTCAAAAGATCGTTTTAAATACTTTTATTTGATATTTAATAAGATGATGCTTTTTATAGTTGCTTAACTAAATGCAAGAAATAACAGAGCAAAAAAATAGTAAAAAGTTTAAAATAATTTAAAACTACATTACATTTATTTTTAAACAATATTTAATTATGAGAACTCCATTTAGGCTTCAACTAGGTATCTTAATCTCATGATTCCACAGATTTCAACACATCAATAAATTTAAGTAATAAATTTTAAATAATAACACAATAGTCCTATTATTGTGCAAGAACAACAAAAATGTGTAAAACAGTACTTTAGATGATTAAGTGCAATTTCTTACCTCCCTCAGAATTCTTTAACCAATTTTTAAGCAAAGGTTCAACCTATAAATTAAAAATTCAACTATATCAAAACACCGTAAAAAGGAGTTAAAATCAGGCCATAAGCAAATTATAGTAGAAAATATCAATTTGTGTCACTTTAAACAATTGAATAAAGGATCAAATGTACCTAATGTAAAAATAATCTAGTATATTGTGAGCCGAACGAAAAACTACATAAAACTCTGTGATTCTATACAAAAACTAACCAAACTTTCTCAGTACAGAATAACAAATAAATAATATTGCATGCTTAATCTCTTCCAATTGGTACCGCCTTGGTGGTATTCAAACTTCCCTGTTTACTTGATTTGACACAAAATATTTTTAGAAAATAATGAAATTTAAATTACAAATTATAGTTATTCCAAAACGTGCTAAAGTTTTGAAAATTCAACTTCAGATGTTCAATAAAAAATTGGTCCGCAGTATTAACTTCTGTCTGTAATAGGATAAAGCATAAAAACGTTATTCTCAACCAAGAACCTGCTGAGAAAGTGTGTGTGATGGAGGAAGACTTTATTTTTTCATATGATTGATATTGCAATGGTGAACAGTTTTATTCTTTTTCAAGAATTCCGGAAAACTGAGTCAACCAATGAATGTTTAATGTGAGCCAATGACTACTCATTGCTAGATTTCAGAAAGGAAATAGTAAGAAAAATTCTCCAACTGGAGCAATTTACCAATCCATCAGTATATTAGAAAGGAAAACCAAAAGACTCATCAGTGTCTTTGAAACTCAGCATATGCTGACTTTTTCTGAACGAAGCGAAGCTGCAAAGTTTGCTGTACATAAACGAAAAAAGAATACAAGCTTCGATCCTACGGTAGTGCCTCTTAGTGCAATGTTTATTTACACTGTAAAGTAAAACAAACCTGTTTCAAACGGCATACTAAGGAATATCATAAGTAATATACAGCTTTTCGCCATTTTTTTAATGTCATTTATGAAAATCTTATTTTAGATATAAAATATTTGATCATTTTAGTTTCAGAAAATATATATTTTGTTTATGTTAAAATCAACAGATTATTACTCAAAACAACCCACAAGTTAGTCAGTTATAATCAAAAAATTTTTGGAAATTGTTTGTTTTTCAAAAACACTGCTTTCTATATTTTGGCCAATGATGTCAATGTAGGTTTTTTTTTTCAGAAAGATATTAATTGATCATTCTAGTTTCAGAAACTATATACTTTGTTTATGTTTAATCAACAATTATCGCACAAAGACCACTAGTTTTGGCTATTAGGTAAAATAGGCTTAAATTTGACGGTAATAAGTTAACAAATAAAAATTTTACAGATTTAAATTTAAAAATTAGGCTTACTACAGGATTGTTAGAATCTTTAGAACACTGAATAAAATAATTTGAATAAAAATAGAGGCCCAATAACGTCTTCAGCTTGCTAAAGTCAACTATGTAAATACTTAAAAAAAAAAAAAAGTTATAGTGTAATCAATAATATAGCCTAATAATATTTTTGACATAGATAATATGGTTGTCTGGCCAAGTGAGTGGTTATAAATCGTTTTTCTGCTAAATAAAAAAATCTTAATAAACTTGGTTGTTCAATGTTGTAAAAATAAATTCCTGGTAGCTATAGATAAATCTCTTTTTTGGTGAATATACAAACCTTAATAACAGACTTGTTTGTCAAATGATGTAGAAGCAAACTCAGACATTAAATATATGAATTTTGATAATAAGCTTGTTTACGTAAATTGTAATGAAAAGCAGCTTCACCAGGGATCACGTCAATTAATTTTTAAATGACTTTTTGATGAACAGTTGTGGTGGAGTTATTGACAAACGTTCTTTCTCATTAAATGATATTTTGGGTTAGGTAAAATATCACATAGATCTTATACAATTTTAGATAGTGCATCAATTATTCTGAAATCAAGATTCAACCTTTCAGCCTGAAGACAATTAAAACTGCTTCAAAACACAAAATTTTCATAACTTCATGAAAATGGTTTAATAAAAAATACAACCATCTTCCAGAAAATTAATCATAAAAATAGTGTTTTGAACCAAATCTTAAAACGATAAAAGCAGCTTTTTACAAAGCTTGGAGAAGTGTAAGGAAAGGTATTAAGAATGATAACAGTAATAGTAATCCCACTATGGAACAGAGATAAATATACTAGTATCTAAACTGTCATTCTACACTGATATTTTTTATTCTTTTTACAAGTTTTTATTATTTTCCTAGTATACCAATACTCTTAATAATAGCTTTTTTTGTTAGCGATCAATTAATATTTTAAACAATTAAAACCTTCACTTCCGGGTTTGTCAAGAAAATGAAATCTTTTCCATATTGAAATTTTAAGGAGTTTTCTAACCCCCTCTTGCTTACCCTGATTATGCTTATTCCAAACCCCTTGCTAATTGGATTTTAAAGATTTTTCTAATTCCCCACTATATCCAACCACCTCCCTTTCTCCCTCCCATTAGGCATCAAAAATTATTTACATTCTACCTGCTTTAGGATATGTCGATAATGTAAATAATAAGGTTTAACCATGTCTTAACATAAAAAACTAAAATGGCATATTGAAAATGTAAGATAAATTAACATAAAAAAGTAAATGTTAAACAGTTTGTTATATTTTAGATTATAATTATATTTTTTCATTAAAAATAAGATATTTATTACGGTTTCCAGTTTGTTGTGGCCAGTAACAAAAAATCCAATAATAATTACCTAAACCATCCCATTTTAGGAAATAAAAATTCAAAAATTTAACAGCCTACAACTATATCAAATAATTAACACCTCAGTTTTAATTTCCTGAGTGTTGTCAAACATAGGTGAGGTCCTGTCGGCTTCCATAAGAGTCAAAACACATATAACATCTTGATAAAATTGGAATGCTAAAATCACTCAAGTTATATTTTTCCAACTTTTCAATACTAATAGTGACTTAATAAAGCTAAAACCGGAAAAAACGCATTAAAATGGAGGTTTTTGAGACTTTTAACTTTTTTGAGAACTTTTAACAGCAAAGTTTTTTCTTTAATTATGGTTCTAAAATTCCCAATGCTTTAGCGTTGTGTGTCAAAAATAATAAATACTTTTACGGACCAAGTTGTAAAAACAATTCCAGACATTCACCTCCAAAAACCTGTCCTTTTTAATACAATCCCTTAAAGGCTTGTGAACATAACAAATTTTGTATAGTCAGTACACTTATTCATAAAACAGAATTAACATCATGCATCTAAGGTAACAATTTTTACTAAAATGTATGATATTCTTTTAAATCTATTTGCAGTGCATTAAATTATGAAAAAAATGCTTACTTTAGGAAGGTCAAGAAATATATGTTTTGATGTTTTGATAACAGGCGTTGTGTTGCACACTTTACATCGTGGGTTCTAGAATAAAAAAACTTAATATGAATAAATTAAAAATGATCAACATATCAATTTTCAAGATTTATTGTAAAAACGCTTTTATATACATGCGTATACATGCATATATGCACACAATCATTACATTGCGTTACATTGCATTGTATTTGCATTGCATTGAAATTAAATTGCATTACACTGCAACACAACGCATCGTGTCTAGAAAAAAGTATTAACTTAAATAATTTAAAAAAAAAATTCAAAAAAATTGAAAAATTAAAAAAAAAAAAAATATTACCTCTAAAAGTTTGCACCAAATTCAAATCTACACTCCTTTCTTTAATTTAGTGAAAAATTTGAAAAAAAATCTAATGAACAGACTTCCAAAACGTTTTTTTTGCTTCAAAAAAATGTCTAGACCAAATAAACCAAAAAACAGTATTTTTTGACAGGATAATATTAATATCAACAGAAAGTATTGGGTAAAATTTCAAAAGAATTTGTTAAATTGTTTCTGAGAAAAGTATGCGATGAACACTAAAACAGATGGAAACCTCCAAAAACTTCTCAAATTAAGGATTTTTTTTTTAAATAAGCTGCTTCCTGCAAGGCTAGAAGCCACAGCTAAGCAGGAAACAAAAAAAGAGTTACAACTCCAAATATGCCGCACCAAAATTCAACTCATATGATGAGTGGGCGATACCCGTATTTGAACCCAAGACCTTGCAGTTGAGAGTCAGATGCTCTACCTAATCAAAATAGAGCATAGGGTTTTGTAATCTTAAATACATATGGCTTAGATAAAAATAATATGATATAATTCTTTAGTTTTCAATTAAACTTCTGCTTGGAGCCAAAATAAATTAACAAAATCAACTCAAGAGAAACTTTTTAACTTACAAAGAAAATTTTACCCATATTAATTTTGCAACAAAAATCGTTCACAAAAAAATGGTTCGCAAAAAAATCGTTCACAAAAAAAGAAGTTTAAGAATTCCATTTTAGAAAATTCTGGAGTGAACTATGAATCTGAATTATTTTTATCATCAGCTGAGACCTAATTGACTGGTGCAACCCAGTAGAAAAATTTTGAAAATTAAACATTTACAACACTGATCTATTGAAGATTCTGAATACTTTAACTTGGGCCCACCTCAATCTTTTCCTTAATAAAAAATAAGAACACGATTTTCAAAATTTCTAAAATAGAAAAAAAATTGTTATGAAACATTTGAAAGATTTGCATAGCAACTTTTCTTACTTTTAAAGTAAAATAAAGTTTCAATTATTCCTTATTTGTTTAACGTTGCAAAAAAAAACAATCCTAGCTAGAATCATTACCTATATGAAGTTTCGTAAAGATAAATTGTTAAGCTTAAAGACAAAGTGAGAGGCAAACTACCTAAAATGGTTTTAATTTAACAAATTTGAAATAATTCAATCTTCATCTATATTTGATACAATCTTAACTACTTTATCTCTTTCCCTTTAGCCCCAGTTTTCTTTTTGCTTTGTTGATAAGTGCTGAGACATCTCATTTACAGAAGTTAAAATAGACAACAATGGTTTGAAATATAATCTTTATTTGTCAACTCAGTCATTTTCACAGGTAAATAATAATTTTAAAACATTTCATGAGCTAACTATTTATTCCAGTAATGTTTTAGGAGACAACCTGCTACCGTCTTCTGGCAAGTATAAATAAATTTTTTGAGTTTATATTGTTTTTTAGTAGAAAAAGAAATACTTCCTTAGGGATTAGCATGCAATATGGTCCTTTTAGGCAAAATTTGCATTCTCGAAAAATCATGTTTAAAATATGCAAATTAAAACTAAAATCTTTCTAAAATGTCTTCATAATGATACAATTCCAAATAAAGTTTTCACACAAAAATCTCCTCGATCGGAAATGCAAAGAATTCACTTGAAACATATTAGACGTAATTCGCCACTCCAATAAATTACAAAGCTCACTAGCGAAATATCTAACATTTTATCTTCCACAAAATTTGAAGCCAACAAATCAATCCAAAACAAAAAATATGAAAAAATCATTTATCACAGCACTTTTAGTCAAAACAATTTAGATTTAGATCTCAAGAATTTAAAGGCATAAAGACACTCTGTAAACATTATGTAATAAGGAAATAAGAAAACATAAGATTTTTGAATGAAATCACACTTACCAAAGCTTTCCAAAGCTTTAAAATAAAGAAATTAAACTACAGACAACATATAAAATACTGCAAATTTCTAAGTACTATTTAACATGCAAAATACAAACATAGGAAATTTTTCAGCAAAATTATCTTCCGAATGGTAAATAACATGAGGAAATTTGATAATCTTTTTTTTATCTTGAAATTTTGGCAAAGATATGACTTTGAAAAATCCAACTTAATATAAAATTAAATTGAAATGTATATAGCTGTTTTATAATGGACAAAATATGTTTAATAAATTTTTGCATAATTCAGAACAAGACTTAATTTTACTTTTAACTCAGTAGCATTAATAAGTTTTCCACATGAGTCACATTGGTCACCACGAGCATCCTATAAAAACAAAACAGTCTTATTTTTTTTGTTAGCACATTAAAGGGAAACCATTTTAAATACATACAACTGTAGTTAATGTAGTTAAAACATTTCATAGCTTTGCATCCATCAAATTTCTCAAAGTAAACTTTATTCATTCATTATTAATTGTATTTGCATAAGAATTTATAATTAAGTCATATTGATCAAATTACTTAAAATTCAATGACAAGGATATAAACATAAAGAGGAAAATATTTTCAATTTACAGATAAAACAATGAGAGAATAGAAACTGAAGTATCTAGAAAAAATATATCCGTGTAAACGTGTATTGCCCAAATTTTGTTGCCAAACCTTCAAAAAAATAACATATTAAAATTTATTTGATAACCATTTTTGAAACTCAGTTCCAGCGACATTATATAAATATAACAGACATTATACACTCTCCCTTCTTGTTTTAATAGCATAGTATAATTTTAGATAAATTTCCTTAAACTCTTAAAACTTAACTTCACACACAGACAGCTTCCTCAAAAAAGTTGTGGATGGGGGAAATCATTACAAACTCACTCTCATAATTCTAAAAATCTTGTGCATCAGGAATTGCAATTATTGTCAAAACTACTAGATAAAGAGAAAACAGACAAAAGATGGTCATAAGAAATGAAGCTTTGTGTATATATTCTACAAAGCACCACAACACAAACCTGATGTACAGCTGTTCTAGTATCTTAAAAATATACATAACAAAAATGGCAAAAAATTTTCCACTGCATACATTTAAAGAAGGGTATGATTATGTTTTGTCAAACTTAGCTATGTTGAAATCCCTCTAGCAATTTGTGATTAAAGGACCTCTATACATAATCTTCTTAACAAACACGAGACTTTTTCTTTTGCTCCTCTAACTTTATGCAACAATTTAAAAACAAATGAATATAATATAATAATATATATATATATATATAATAATAATAATATATATAATAGCAACAATATATATA
>JAUZNK010094900.1:0-17286 GCA_035046665.1 Euphysa ruthae
TCACTCCCAATATGCCAGTACTCTCTTCACAGAGCAAGCAACATATCAGAAGCAAAATAAAGTCATACCTCCACTATATAAAAAGATTGTCATAAACCTGTGACAATGTGAAAGGCAACAGATCAATTCAGCAAAACCCTAAATTAGAGGTCGGATGCAGGCTCTGTATGTGATTTGGTATTGGACCAACTTGATTTTACTGTTCAACAAACCCCTGGTGGAAACCAACTCTATTCAATCAAAAAGCTACTTAGTACAACTTTCCAGTCGTCTTAAAATTAATGTACAACAATCTCCGTTTTGGCATAAAATATTAGATAAAAATAGATATTTGGATTTAAACTATTGGCTGTAAAGACTTAAGATTAGCACTTTTTAACTACCATGTTATGAGAGTAAAAATTTCTTATTGAAGATGAAACTTATTTCCCAAAATAAATTCTTGTTTTTCAGGTTTATGCAGGGCCAATAAATAAATAATCATAGTATTCAACTTTCACAAATTGCAAAGAATGTTGCTGACGTTTCAAATAAAAATTTGTTCTCTTTATAGCATTTATTTTGGGTAATTTCGATAATTAAGATTTGTAAATAATTATAAAATCAACATCATATTTATAATAAGCTTCGATCTTATATAATAAATAAATATATAGTATAATAAACTTTATATACCAAGAATGAGGTATTAACATCTTTCCATTTCTATGATGTTAGAGTGTTCTGCTTGGGTTTTTTGGAAAGATGATCTGAGGTTCAAGTTGAGCCTTGTCTCTACCACTTGTCACATTTGGTCTTCGGCAGGGTCGATCAATCATTTATTATGTAGCCACACTATTAGATTCTTTAGGTGTATCAAAATAATTTATAAAAAATGGAAAAGAAAGATGTTATGTGTCATTAAACAGTTTTTGAAACAATTTTTTTTCGAATTTTTGATAGATGTCTACAGGTTAAAAGTTGAGATAAAGCATTTCTATTCCATGGCAAGTTTCACTAAATTAGTAAGGCGTCTTTTCTGTAAGATTTTTTTTTTTAGTTTTCTAAAATTAAAAAAATATGAGCCATTTAGAAAATCTTCATATTTAGGTAATCACATTTTGGAAGAGAAACCTCATTAGACACCAATATTTTAGAATGAAGCATTCGCATCTAAGTATATTTATGTATGTAAATCACATAATTTTCGTATAGATGAGAAATTTTAGAAAAGTTTAGTCCTTTCAGTTGCAATTATAGCTAGATACTTATCAATTACTTCTTTTTTTTTTTTATTGTTTCAGTTTAAAATACAATAATTAAATACTGTATTACCATATCTTTAGGCAAAAAATATAGAATGTAAAACATCTTGCAGTTGGGAAATCTTCAGAAAAAAAAATTGTTAAATTATTTAATTAGTTGAATTTAGCAACAATATTAAAAAACTTTGTGAAGTACTTATAATTTATAATTCTTATCACAATATGATTCATGGCTATTCAATTATATTAACAGGCTATGATATAAATAATGTTAAAATATCAAAAAATATGTTGAGCTTTAAATTAATATTAAGTTAACAAACGCATCAATTTTTTTTTTCAATTTAAAAATTTTTAAAACGGGTTTCAAATTTGTGTACATTTTAATACATTATTTACATAATAAAATATGTTTTGAAGGGTTCTGACATACTTTGCCTCAAATGTTTTTGTATAACATTTTAAACTAATATATTTTAAATGAATTTCACCCTATTTTATTCACCAAAGAAGAACTAATTTTAGATTAAGTTGGTAAATGATAACAATAGTAAAAAAAATCAATCAAAACAAATCAAAGAACTTTCTTGTGTAGGAGAAACTGCCTTCTATTAAAGGTTTTGTTACAGAGTTGATTGCAGTTTCAGCTAACACATCAAGCTGATATATTTTGTGAATTTTATTGGGTGCTTTGGGACCTTTATTATCTTGGTGTTTTGTTAAATCTGTTGAGATCACAAATTTCAGAATTTAAAATAAACAATGATTTTTTGATTGAATTTTATATTAATGATTTTATATTAATGATTCCCAAACTACTAAAAAAGTTATGCATGAATTACTTGGTTGTTGATATAATCAAGTCTGGTTTTCTTTTTCATCTTTATTTCAGCCATCTTTACGTATTTTCCTTTATTGTTATTTATTGTTGTTGATTTTAATTTTGGTTCATTTTTAAATGGTTTTCTCTTTTTTTCATAGTTCTTTTATTCTTTTCCAATGTTTAACTTTTGCTAAAGATTTCTTGACTTTTTTTGAAATCGATAAAGTATTTAAACATCTAAAAAGATAATTATCTTGCTTTGAATAAATAGTAGATGTTATTTTTCCATATCTTTTGTTCAAGGAATTTTTTGAGGGGGAAAAATTTAGATCGGAAATCGAATATATTACTGAAAATAAAACTGCTAATGAAATGGAAATTACATGTTTCACTTATTTTATATTTGCCCTATAGTTTCTGAAAAATCTAACAATTTTGATGCCAAAGCTGTAGTTGAATAAATTCCCAATATACGAAAAAATTTTGTGGACAAGGTGTACTAACTTGGTGCATTTCTCATATTTATACCTTGGCTTTATATCTGAATCCTTACCTTGTTCACTACCCGTATTTTGTGTTGAGTTTACTAATTTTTAGCAGGTAATTTATCTCGTTTAAATTCATCAATAGTTAGGAGTGTTGTTATAATGCCAGCAAAACAACCGTTATAGAGGAGAGGTTCTAATGTTGGGATGCTGCCATCAAAAGAGTAAGTTGCGTTAAAAACTTTAAGGATTTTTTAAATGTCAAAACAAAAGTGTTCTTGGTTGTTTTATGTTATTCTTTAATACACACTATGCTTATATGTGTATATTATTTCATCAATTGACGCTTTTGTTAGTTTTAAACATATATTTATAACTTTTTAATTTTTCTTTGTTTTAAATTTGTACTTGTCCACCTCCCTGCCCACCTGGTTTTCTTAATCTTAAACTCCTTGTTAAGTATTATTTAAGCTTATAAAGTATATTATAAGTAATTTTTTTTTTTTAAATCTCTTTTTAAGCAAATTTTAAAATATTTTTAAAAAATAGTCATTTATTTAGGTTTTTATATTTCTAAAATACATTTTCATAAAATTGCATAGTTGTAAAAGTTCACGATTTTTCTTTCATACACTAGTTATTTCATAAAATTTAGTTTGTAGTTATCGTTTTTAAATTTTCTGTCATATCTTGTTTTTTACAAAGGCTGGTTTACATTGCAACAAACGAAAGGTCCAAAAAAAAAAAAAAATCACAAAACGTAAACATGAGCTACAAAAGCTCTCACATTACCATGTCTTTTAATTTTTAATTTTTAGGCTTGGTTTTTTTTTTCCACTTTGCACTTGTCTTCTCATGATTGAGGGTATAGCGAGCTTATCTAGAGTGTATCAAACTGCATGATTTCTGGCACTAATCCTAATTTTTGGTTCACTTTTTATAAATCTAATAATATACATGTTCTGAATGTAATGATTAATTACCCTATACTTCTGGAAAATAACAATGAATTGTGACATCTATATAACTGTCCAAAATTTATTCGTCCAAAATATCTTTGTTTTATATTTTAATGTTATGTTATAAATTTTGATAATGAAAAATTGTCTGTTTTTATTGAGAATTTCTTTTGATTTTTGTGAAAACCCTAAGATTTCTCCCACCTTCATACCCGTTATTTGTTTATTTTTGGATACTTATAAAAAATTGTTTTAATTGTGAAAAATCTTTTTTAATGCGAATTTATTTGTGTGATTTATGTCCCGAAAAAATTATTGATGTTGCTACTTTTTTTTGTTATTATTTTTATCAAGTCTAAGGTGTATAGTGTTTTGAAATTTTGTGGTTTAGAAATTCTGTTAATGTCAGCGACATTTTAGACAATGACTATCCAGAAAAAGTTTCAATTCCATTTTGGGTTGAATGGAATGAACAGGATATTGTTAATGAAAAGTGGGTATGTTATTTTACCAGATAAAAAAATATTTAGTTATTGATTTTATGCAGTCATTTTCCGGACACAAAATTTTCTTTACACTGATTGGTGGTATTGAAAACTGCAGACTAAATGATAATGGGGAAATACCTGATACCTAGATACTGATGATGATTGTATAGATATATTATAATTCAAAAATTATGCCATGATATAAAAAAACATTTAAATAAAATCTCTCACTTTAAAAATTGACTCTGATAAAACATTTTTAAAGGTCATGGTAAATCAAAACGCATTAGATAAAGCAACAACAGGATTTTTTTTTTTAACAGTTGTTTGTCAGTGATGCATGCACTTTTTGGTATAATTGATAAGTATTTTTTGCATTATCATTTACTTTCACTTTTGATGCTATTTTATTTTCATAATGGCTTTTGAAATAAAAAGCGAGTAAAATGAAGGCTTTAAATTTTCAGTCTGCATTTTACATCAATTACCACATATATCGCTATGTTTGTATACATTCCCATTTTTCAAAACTTTTATTGTGAATTTATTAACAAACCTTTGTATTTTGTGTCTGTTTTATTCATATATGTTCCCATTTTAGCTGGAATATTTTTCCACTGACTAGGGCATGCATCTTAACATCTTAGAAACGCCAGGCTCATTATAGGCTTTACAAAACGATGACCATGGAGATTTTACCCTGCTTTTGATCATTTTATGTATTTTAAATTTTTGCTAATAAATAGTGTTAAATATTATGTGATCATTTTTTTTACAGGATATTGCGAAGAAAGACAAAGTTACAGCTCAAGTCAGTTGGCCTTTTTAACATTTAGCTTCTTTTTATATTGATTAGATAGCTTTTTTCCATTGCTTGATATCATGTTGTATTTGCTAAGTTTTCTTGCTAAAATCAAGTCAAAACTAGGCTGTGGCTCTTACTAGGCTGTAGTAATTGCTAAATTAACTCAAATTTCCTTTGGACACATAAAGTTAAGTTTTAAAATTGGCATGATGATTATAGTTTTTGATTATCTTGCTGCAATATAAAATGTGCATTATTTTGCATAGCGATGCAGTTACATGGACTTTCATTCGTTTAGTTGCCACCAAACTTAATTATCTCATGTTTAAAGATTTATCATGTTATGGAGACTTTTCTTTTATAATTGCAACCTGAAGTTACTGCAGAGTGATACAATTAATTGGTCTGTGATACTGTTTGCAATGATCTGTAGCTTCTGAGAGCCTATAGATTTTTGACATATTTATAATATTTGTGGAATTGCTTTAGTGACTTAAGCTTGTTTTTATGTTTTTGTCTCTTTAGAGTTATTTCAACGATCCTGAGGGAATAATTAAGTTACCTTCTGCTTTAAATCTCCAAGTTAAATCATGGAAACGACCTGCTGAAATAGTTGCTGAGAAGGTTGGTATTGCGAGTTATACTTTTGTTCCCATTTCTTTTTTGAAAGAACATCGATGAACTATTGAATAACATTGATGAAATTGAGGAAACTATTTTTAGTCTTGATAAATCAAGAAATGAATACTCATAGCTGAAACTTTTTGATATTATTATTTGCTGTAGCGTGCTACAGTGATGTACACCCATTAATTCTTTGATTTTTCTGTCGTTTAGCTTAATACCTTTTTGCTGTTTATGTAATTTTCTATAGAACTTCTAAAAGTCTAAGAGTTGGCAATTTTAGATTTTAAAATAAAAGTTTTTTTTGTACTGAACCCAAATACTGTGGCCTCGATCTACGTACCTCTCCCATGCTAAGCGAGAACTTTATCTTTGGCCTAGAACTTCTTCACAATGTATATTAAAAAAAAAACGATTATATTATGATATCGTTCTATTTGTTCATTGTTTAAAAACGTAAATCAAAAACGATGTCATTGTTTAAAACCCACCAGTGAAAATCTTTAAAATATTGATATCTTTCCATTAAGTTGATTTATCAGTCTGTCAAGTTGTTTTTTGTTCTTTTGATGGCAGTTAGCATATTGGTGACCAATGAAAATGCTTGATTAAAAAATGTGTAAAATACCGTAGGAAATCCATGAAACAATTGTAAAAATAAGGAATTTACGGCTAATATTATGGAGATAGTCAAGATACACAATAGTATTCATAAAATAGAATTAAAGCGTATTTAATGGTTATCCAATTAAACATTAATACAATGTATGTCATAAATGGTATTAAAACCTATCTGTAAAACATTTATGCTTAATTTAAGATTAAAATTGGTGTTTTTATGCTGTTCCGACTAATTTCATGTAGGTATTTATGTACCTAAGCAACAAAGTTTCTAGTTATTTCAAAAGACTCTACTTTTAGTTAGCTCTAACATTGGAAATCTTTTTATATAAAGCAGAAATTTTTTTTTACAATAGTAATCATTATTTTATTTAAAGAAAAAAATTGCTCTCAGCCTTTATAATTTTAAGCAGTAAAAAGTTTACAACTGTGTTTTGTTTATACCTATGATTGATTTGTCGGACCAGAACATGAACTTAATTTGAATAATTAAATATCACTTTAATGCTGGAGCTCACTCCCACATGATGCTAGCAGTTTTCATATTACACTTGATTATGGAAAGAATAAAAGCCAGATGCTTGCTTTTCATTCTACATTTTATTTTATTTTTAGATGTTGTTTAACAAATAATTTGTTTATTAGGTCCCAGTTATAGTTGAAAAGGACAGCTTGCATGATTTAATTTCCCCAAATCAGCACATTATGGATATTCAGGTAACTATCCAATTTCTCTTTGAGTAGGAAACATTGTCTAATTCATTGCAAACTTACCAAGCTGATTTGTGTGTTTTCTTAAGGATAATTGGTGATTAGAGCAGTCTTATTTATTTTCTTATTTTGATTGAGAAGATATTTTCCTGTTATGCAAAGCTGTCAAGAAAATAAACAACAATAGCTTAATGTATTATGAAAACAGCTAAGTTCTTTTTTTTGATACTATTTGACATTAAAGTGAAACAAAAAGATGTTCAATATTTTTCAAGAAACCTGTTCAATTTCCATTTTTTGATTGAATTTTAGCCTTTTTATCCTAATGCAATATTGGGACTCCACACAATGATAAATTAGAGAGCAGTTAGCCAATGCACTTTAAGTTTGATTTTTATTTAGCACTATTTTTAGATTATTTTTAGAATTTGCGATCTCAGAAATATAGGTTGTATGATTAGGTTGGTAAATACACATCGCTAGGAGTAGTATGTATTTATCTGCCTTTCTATCTTGATATGTTTTTTGAAATTGATTTGCACATATTTAAAAATTTTTAAAATGAGTTTAATTATGTGTGAAATATAACCTTATTATTTACATAATGTCAACATATTATTTTATATTATATTTAAGACAAGATTGATTCTAAATGAAAGCAAATTTTATGCATAAAATATGGTAACATATAAAAAAAAGAAAAAAAAAGAGAAATAAAATTGAAAAATACAAGCTTCTTTTGTTTTTATTTGTATTTTAATATCATAATATCATGCATAATAAGATCACATTTTAAAATAATCTTTTTACTCTATAAAGTGAATTCTTCAATGGGTCTTTTCATTTTTTGAATTTAGGAGGGCACTAAATAGAAAAAAAAATATAAAAAATAATCATTTTCCATGGTGAATTTCCCTGTTAAAAGTACCAAATGGAAGAAATATATTTGTAAAGTTAACACAGGAGAGAAAATTAAAGTTGGTGGCTGTTAGAATGAGGTGCTTATTGGGTGTTGTGTGTTTAAATGATTAATCAAGAAACTTACCCTTTATTGTTTTAGTTTTTTAGTGACGTGATTTCTGTGGTGACATTTTTGACATCATTATCTTTATCAGATCACAGGGATAAAACAAACTCTAGCATGGTGAAACCCTCAGTGTATAAGGAACAAACCAGCTCTAAGATGGAAAGGAATAGAAAGGACATTGAAATTTGTGAAGAACAACCTTGGAAACCATGGAATTTGATATGGCCAAAAGAGTCGGCAAAAGCAAATAGCCTACCAATATATAATCCGGGTGGAAAATATGCAGTAAAATTGTTCTGGATGGTGAGTTTGGCTAATTATGCTTTTATTTAAAAAGTTCTTTTTTTTTGTTTTTTCTTGTTATAACTAGGAAGGTGTTAACATGTTAGCAAACAACTTTTTGAATCTCAAGACTCAATAAAAATGGTGAAAGTGAGCAATTCTCAACCAAAAATAAAAGGTAATTTCATTCTTTTATTTTTGTTTTTTTGATTTTCTACGTAAATCGCAAGCGATGACAGCTTCAGACTTTTGACAAAAGTTAAGGAAGTCTGAAGAAATTTTAAAAATTATAATGACAAATAGGAAGTAGGGAAAAGAAAACACTTGTCATAAGAAAAATTCTGCAAAAAAAAAACCATTAGAAAGTGATGGGAAATAGGCAAAATGCAAAGAAAAAGTTGTTGAAAACCTTGTGGCTGCATTTTAATAATTCTAATAATTATAATGATTACCCCTTATTAATTCTGAGTTATCTTTCTGATTTATATTAGGGCTGTCAGCGAAAGATTGTTATCGATGACTTTTTACCTTATGATGAAAATGATCAACTGCTGTTACCAATTACGAAGAATAAGGAAGAATTATGGCTCTCGCTTCTAACTAAAGCACTCATCAAAGTGGCTTCTTTGAAGTAAATACTACTTTTTCTAACTTTTCTTAACCTCTCCTTTATTTAAATCTATTTAATGGGAATGTATTCAAAATGCTAGCCAAGAGCATGGCTTCTCTTTTTACAAAAATTTGAAATTTTCAGGAATATTTTTAATTTGGGAATGCCCTGTATATAATTGTAAGCCATGTTAACACCTTGGTAATATATTTTATCTTTTGCCATCTTATCTCATGAGTTCATTCCAGAAAATATTTATTACATTTTCATGACTAACATTTAAACATTCTTTAGATTTGATTTATTAAATCATAAAAGCTGTAACATAAAAATTATGCCATGATAAATTTTTAAAATTTGGTTGTTAGTTAAATGAAAGAGAAAAAATGTAATTTTTTGGCTTTGTGTCTTATTTAAATATCTGAATATTTTTCATTTACTCAAATAAAGTTTATGCTCATTTTAAAGGAATAGAGGTAGTTAATGTGTGCGTCAGGATTTTATGGATTAAAGGAAATTGGTAGAAATACAATTAAAAATATTTTTGTAGTGTTTGCACTTGGGAATACTTGGTATTATAAGATGATACCTAAAGCTTGGGTTATACAACATCATGGGTTCATATTTCGATATAAGTGTTATCTGGATGAAAAATTATTTTTACTCTCCAGAAAATGTTTTTAATTTACATATTATTTTGACGTTAATTCAATAAAATAACATTTAATTCCAAAATTAACTTTGACATGCTTTTATATTTTAAATATTTTGACGGCTTCAGTGTTTATTAATAATAAAAATGTACTCACGTGACTATGTTGCGAGATTCATCTACTCTATGCTTACTTTATGTTCACTCTATGTTCACCTTCAATAAATCGATTTGGATAAATTTTTCCTAATAATTGTTTTAGTCAGGGATTTTCTATTATACAAATGTAATAGTTGAAGATTTTATAAAGAAGTACTTTATAAAACTTAGTAGAGGTTAACTATCGGTCGAATATCCTTATCTTTTGTTTTAGTTTTAACAAAACTGGTTTAAATGAATTTGGAGATTTTGATATGATTTACTGTATGATGGGCTGGCTTCCAGAGTCCTTACCTTTAGGTGCGAAACATGAACATGATGTATGGAATTTGTTAATGCGCTATTTACCACATTGGAAACAACCAGTAAAGTCCCAAACACTTGATCATGAAACACCCGAAGTTAACGGTTTGTTTAATTTGTTTTATATCTACGGGTGATAAAATTGCCATTAATAGTCATCTATTGATGATAAGTTTCTAATGAGAATAAAGTGTTGTTAAAGTCCATTGTTAAATTGTTTTTTTAATAATTCTGAGTAACTGCTTATAATCTTTCTTGTTGTCAATTGGTTTCTGCTTTACAAAAAGCCAAAAAATATTTGCTTTAATTAACAGGTTGAGTGCTGATAAAGAGATAATTTGTTTTGCCATTCTATGTCAAAATTTTCTATATCAAGTTAGGTTGTCATGAAATTTTTCGTTCTTCTTAAAATATATGTTGCCATCTCTGAACTGCTTTTGCACTTGTCTTATTGTGACATAACAAATTTTTCCTTGTCAATTTGTAGATTTAACCATCTGCTGCCAGAAAGAGATGACTCCTTGTAAGTCTAGGGTGAGAAACAAGTCTTCGAGTTAGTGTGCAAGGTTTTAATCATCTAGCTGTTTGGCTCCTATAAATTCACTCATATTCTTCCTTTTTAAGAAATTTTCTGAAATTTTCTGAAAGTTTAAGATCATAAGGCTAGCAAGCGAAGTGAGTTAAAGTTTTTTCTTTTTGAAAAACATTCTCGTTTCATGTTATTGGGCTCGCAAGTGCAAAAATGTAGTTTAAGGCCTAAGTTTACCAGTTGCCCAACTCAGTCATCAAATTTGGTTTAAAAATGACATGTTCAATACCAGTGTCCCAAGTTTAGTACCAAGTTCAGTACCAGGGTCCCAAGGACAATTGTTGAGTTTCTTATAGGAATCATGTTTCAAATACGGTCAAAATTTTCTATAATCATTGTAATAAAATTGATAAAAAAATCCGTTTTAAACGCCATAAGCATGATAATGAAAATGTGCTTTTTGATGAGAAAGATCTAAAGTGTTGAACAATTAAAAGTATGTTCTCAACTCAGAAAACCTAATAAATACATAATAAATTTTTCATAGTTTGTTTTAATGATAAAAATTATTTTTTCAGATAATTTTAGAATGTTGGCCGCTCTCAAAATGTTATGGGGTCCTTAAAGTCCTTAAAGGGGTCAAGTTTGGTTCCAAAATTAAATTATTTTTTTGATCTTTCATTTTCTAATAATTTTAAGCTTCTTAACTATTAAAGCTTTTTACCACTTTGAAAATATTTAGTGCAGAAGTCAATATTTAATTATTTGATAAAAATGATTTATAGGAGTAAATATAACAAAGAAGTTTTGATTTGAAACTGCGGATAATCTATGCCATTAAATTGAAGCGTGAAGCATTTTATTCAATATCTAATGGCAAACTGTTTTAATTCTCAAAAATTGTGCCATATCTCAACCCTAATAATGACTTTCATCTTTTTTGAGCTAGATACTTTGGAAATGATAAAGAATATAATAATAATTTTAGCCATAATAATTTGCATTTTAATATATTTAAGTAGTATGGGTGCTTAATTGATTTTGAAATTTTTATGTCTACACATAGCTTTGTAGCTTAAAATAATAACAACGCTGCGCTTCAATGTATTCTGGAATATTCGAAATTACATCAAAGAATAGAAGAACTGATAGAAGTAGCATTGCCAAAAAGTCATTTGTAAAAACTGAGTTTTCCATTTTCCAAACAATTGGAATTTGTTTGAATTTTATCATATAATTTTATATCATTTGATTTTATAGCATCGTCGACTATGGGAGATATTTCATTAAAAGAAGAGCTGATAGTAAGTGAGTCAAAAGACAAAGGTAAAGGTAAAGAAGATAAGAAGCAAAAGTTACGAGATAAAATTGACTTGAAAAATACAAAAGAAAAAGTTGTAACGCCAACAATCCCAACTCTATTAAAATCAAAAGAGCCGGAAGTTGTATTGTTTGCTTGTGTTTTAAAAAAGAATTTGAGTGAAGCGACTACTATAAGATTAAAAAAATTAGGCCTTGGAACTAATAACATTAATCAAATTCATCTCAATTTAATCCAAGATTGTCCATTAGTTGCTCCAGTTGTTTCTCCACCAGTACCAAGATGGAAGCTATTCAGAAGGAAAAAACAAGACAAGGAGTGCTTAACAGTTACACCTATTGATGAAAAAGATTCAAAGTTTTTGATGGTTAAAACTCCATTCATAACTTTGAAAAACAGTTCAACATGTAATGTAATACCAATGTTAAATATAAAATGTGATAATGAATTTCAATTTGATGATTTACAAAGTAGTTCTCAGATTGAGGGTAAATTTACAAAAATGAAAGGAAGCTTGGCAAACCAGAGATCTGGTAGTTGTTTATCACCAACAAAAGCTAAAAAAAAATCATGTAAAGGTAAAAAGTTTTAGAAACAAATACATATCTCTGTGTTTCCTCGGGTTTGTTTTCTTGGTCCCTGAGTTATCTTAAGTTTAGAAAATTATGCAAAACAAATTATCAGATTTATTTCATTCAGCACTATGTAAATTGTCTATATGCCTTGTACCATATTTCATTGAAGCTGCGATATTTTTCTTTATTAACACGTGATGAAAAATTTAGTATTTTGATATGTTGTTAAATTATATGGAAACTTGTTTTCTTTATTTATATCTGGCTTGAAGGTTATCTGGCTTCTTTTCTTTGCATTATGTAACATTAAAAAAGAATTAAGCCTGTGCATAGAAAACAAATATTAATAAGGTAACAATATTTTGGGCTAATCTTGAAAATCTGGAAGCAAGTCTACTGTGAAAAATATCGCAACTGCAAGCCAATGTTTTTTATATCATATCGTATACAAAATTGTGTTCCCATAAAGCAATGTTTAGTGTGTGCTTACATTCCCATATAAATACTATGTAAATGCTATATAAATACTCATATAACTATAAATATACTCAATCAACTTCTTGCTGCTTTTGTATGCAATAAGTATGCAGCTAGCTACAGCTACAGCTGTGGCAACTATTTAATATAAAGAACAAGAAAACAAATGGAAGTGTTGGTAAACCTCGGCTCTTATAATGGTCAATATGCATAAAACACGCTGTTATCTGAGTTAAAAAATATGAGATTGGTTGTAGTACAAATTATTTGAGGTGAATCAAGAAAATTTCAAAAAGGTCTTTTAATTAAGGAAACAGACATCACAAAGAAAAAAAAACATTATTGATTGAGTCAATTCAAGCAAAGTTAAGAATGGCAGCCATGTTTTTTGTCAACTGATAAGTCATAGAAAGTCTTCAGCTTTAGATCAGAGTTTGTACCAGTTCCCTATATTCAATAACCCTAAAAAATTAAGATGTTTTTTACAACAGAATAAAAAACAAGTATCTTAAAGAGGTTTTAAATGATTATTTTATGATCTGTTACTGTATACAAAAAAGACATTAAACTATCACTATCAATATTTAAAAATTTGGATTAAACCTTGATGATGCTGTTGGGCTGCACTTTAAAGGGGAAGTAATGCAACACTCTGCAGAGGAGAGAATATTGAAGAGGAACATTAAAACTTCCCAAATTGCGTTGGAGTTTTAGATGGAAAACTTTCTTTTTAAATAATCCATAAATTAAGATTCGCTACTATAAATCAATATTTGTTATAGTGTTATTAACTTTGGTTGATGTAGACTGCATATTTTGTATACTGACATATTTGGAATTGAGAGAGATCCTCATAGGAATTCCTCTTTATCTGCAATCCTAAAAAATAACTGGGTAAATATACCAAAAAGTGATAATAATGATTTATGGTTTCGAGTTGCTGCTGATGACGCCTTCCCTTCGAAATATTTTTTAATGAAACTTTATCCATTCAGAAATTTTGAAAAATGTTTGGCGTTTAGCGAATTGTTTTTTTTTTTTTTTTTGATAATGTCACGTTACACAGCAAAATCCAGAAGAGACAGTTATGGCAAGTTGTGTGAAACAAGTATTCAGAAGAAGGTAAAGATGTAATAGAAAAATAATGCACATATTTTAACACTAAAGAGAAGATTCAAGTAATTCCATTTCAAATTATTTATTTCTTAAGAAATTCAATCACTTCCTTGGTTTTTTGAATGAATCTGGAATATTACCTAGTAAAAATTTAAACAGCTTTAAAGTAAGAAAATATTCACTAAATTTGAACTCGTTTTTCTGGAGATTATTGATTCTTTTAAAAGAGAAATTGGAGCCACTTTATTTAAAAACCATTTTTCTTTCTTTTAGTCACATTTGTAAATTCTCTTTTATAATAATCTTGGAGTTTATTTCAGTTTTTAAAATAACAACATTAGTATCATACGATAGAATCTGCTAAAATAAGTGATGTTTGTGTATTTTATTGCTATTTAGCTAATAAATTTAGCACAAATTTTTAGTTATACTATTTGTTGCACAAAAAGTTAATTCTATTCATAACAATGTTTTATATATATTTATAAAAAACACTAACCACTCATTGCACAGGCCTCACCCATTTTTTTCAGCATATTTTGCTGTGCATTTCTGTTGTTGAATAATATGTTACCTTTCATATTCCATAAACGATTAACTCTTTCTCACTTTTCAAATTCTTGTTTAACTGAATCTTTTTCTATTCTTCCATATTTGTTTTTAACTCTTTTAAAAATATTTCTTCTCAAATTATCTCTTTGTAGTTGCTGTTATAAATGCCTTGTTTTTTCTTTCAAACTACATTACATTGCCATTATACGCATTTTGATTGGTTACTTTGTCTTAAACAAGTTAGAGAAAGAACATACTCTATCTGTTAAAAGCTGTGCCATACTAATTTAGAAAATTAGTCCTATAATGCTATCTTGCATGATCGCTCAATTTGGTTGTATATTACAAACCATACAAATTAGAGCATATAAGACTGGTTGGACTGGTTAGTTATACCCTTACCTTTTTTCCCATTTATGATCAAATCTTGGAAATAAATTTGAATTGAATTTTTTAGACTTTTATGAACTGCCAACATTGAATAATTTAAATTTCTGTAGTTTAAATTTTGTTAGTGATGTCCCTGTCATGCCATCATGCTGTATGTTATCAAGAAGATTAGCCAGTTAACAATTCTGATTGGCCAATATGGTCATGTGTTAAAATAATATGTGTTTTAATTCAGTTTTATTTTTGTTGGTGTATTTACTTGTCAAAACAATCCATAACTAAAATTTAATTATGTCTTATTTGAAGAAATTTGATTGCTCCTCTATTCAATGGAAAACCTTTAAACCTTTATTGAGATGAATTAAAACTTAAATAGAGAGTTCTTAAAAAAATCAGATATTTTTAAATTCATTTTATTTTGAATTTACAGTTAAATTTTCAAATTAGCCTATTCTGAAGCCTAAAAAATCCCTAAAAACATGTTACTATGTTAAATAAGTCTAGCTTAACTTAAATTTATGTCCTAAAGATTTTAATTTCTTCTTCAATATAAAATTTCTCGGTTTTTAATTTTATCAGAAATTCTTATATAGTTAAATATATAGTTTTTTTATTAGGTTTTTTATCTATATCCAAGAGATTTAGACAAGGTGAATATATTTTTTTATGTACATATCACTGCTGATCTGACCAAATGCGTTCACTTTTTTAAGCTTTTAAGAATAAGTAGAGCATCGCCATTTTCAGTAGATTGTTAATAACAATTATTTTAAAGATTTACATTTTCTTCATTTCTTAGAGACTTAAACTTTTATATACTTTAGAAGTTAGAACAAACGAAGGTTAAGTTTGTAAAAATCAACTTCTATTTTAAAAAATTGTGATTGTTATTAATTTAGGTTTTTAATCTTTTTTTTTTCCAATGTAGATTCACGAAGGAATTTATCCAAAATAACAACCTCTATATCTCCTAAAGCGCAATCTGCAGTACCACCCCAACTTCGTTCTGAAACTTCACCACAGATGTTTTCTCAAACATCTGTAAGTGACCAAGTAGTAAATTTGGATGGTGAAATTACAGAATTGGATGGTAGTTGGTTGCAATTTGAAGATTTCTATTCATGTTTTAGGTGCATTATTTACTATTAATTGTTTTGCCATTTAGCTGTTTTTTTTTGTCAAATTTACTTCAGGGTGTGATTTCCAAATACACTAATGCTACAAATAGGAAATTTTTGGTAACATGTTAATTCGAATAATCTATAATAAAGAGCTCTTGAGATGAATGAGTTTTCCTAGAAGCTTTGAGAATCTTTTGATGAATTTGACATCTTCCTTTTTGTCATTAAAAATGATATTTGATTTGCTGTATTTTATTATTATGTTAGAACATAATATCCGTAAGTTCTAAAATTTAATCTAACTGAGTTGCATAACTGTATTTAAAAAATCGCCATCTTGTTTTTTTATAAATATTCAAATATAAAGTGGAAATTTTATCAGTTTTAATTCTATCAATAAAACAATGTCTGAAACAAATATTAAGTCAAACTAAGGGTGATTTAAATAAACCGATCAGTGATAGAAGTAAACCTTAATAGTACAATTATTGCAAAATTTATGTTTGTTTTAGCAAGTTGGTAAGTTTGTAAACGTTTCACAAATATTAGTTTTTGGAAAAATATTAATTTTTTTTTTTTTTGATTTCATATTTAAGACAGTCATTCTGTTTGGTTTCATATTGAAGGAACATTTTTTTTATGTTTTGTTGCTTTAATATTTGTTAAATTTTGAATTTTCCATTTACTTGACCTGTTATTATAGATAGCACTGTTAAAAGAAAGTGTATTTAGTCGCATTGGCATGGTGTATAAATTTTTTTCAAAAATCTCTATGCATTTTTTAGTTTTAAATTAATACAGAGTGGTGGAACATATTGTTATCTATTTGAGGAATTAATGAAGATCTTGTTTTGGAGGACTGGGACTTAGAATTTCTCGGCTCTATAAAGTTAAATACCGGGAAACCGTGTTAACAGCTTGTTCTTTGGATGTTTAGTTTTGACCCAAATATTCCAGTTTTTTTGTTTTTCAAGATTAAAGCATTTTTTTTTCTTTTTTCAAATTTTCTATCAAATGTATGAATTATAAGAAGTAGAACTACTCTTTAAATCCTGAGCTAACATTAAAAAATTTTTTAACCATAAAAATAGGTCTTGACGCCATTTCTAGTTAAATGCTTGAATATAGATTTAACTGATCATTGTTCACATGATTGTTAAGTAGAAGTTATATTGATCCAACATGGTCACCTCATGAAGTTATTTTATTGGTGGTTTAATCTGCAATGACTCACCAGTCATTTTCAATCAGTTTAATTAAACTTAATGCTTTGAAAATACTTTCAACGTAAGAATGTTTACGTATATCTGAATACTTTCAACGTAAGAATGTTTAAGTATATCTGAATACTTTCAACGTAAGAATGTTTAAGTATATCTGAATACTTTCAACGTAAGAATGTTTAAGTATAT
>JAUZNK010094900.1:17386-28655 GCA_035046665.1 Euphysa ruthae
GTATATCTGAATACTTTCAACGTAAGAATGTTTAAGTATATCTGAATACTTTCAACGTAAGAATGTTTAAGTATATCGAAATGATATAGAATTTACAAATAAATGAAGAACTTAAAAAAAATTAACGAATTAAAAATGCAAAAGATTCTTGCTGTGCTCTCATGAGTAAATAAACCTATTTAAAACCTAGTGAACTTTTTTTGCTCTGTTTAGCCTGGCTCAAAATGAGTCAACATAGGCTAATGTAGTTTGTCGAAGCTGTATGAAATCTGTCCACATTTGTCATTCAAACTATTCTTGTTTGAATTAAGAAAGACTGACAAAAATGTTTAACATTTTTCAACATGCAAAACAGTGGCAGAAGAGCTTAAATTTAACGTTGATGAGGATTTTGATTTTATAAAAATTATGGTGAAGGAGCTTAATTTCAATATTTTGTGATAATTAAATACTGTTGGATGATGGGTACAGCCGCCTAAATGTTACTAGATTATTTCATATGGAAATCATTTAACTACGGGGAATCGTCTGTTTTAAAAATTTGAAGGTTTTATTTTTCCTTATTTTCCTTGTTTTATTGCATTTCTAATTTTGATTATTTGTGTAAGTATAAATGGTACGTTTGGTTTTGACTTTGGTACAAGTCACAACTGAATAGTTGTCTGTATAGTAAATTTCATGATTGATTTTTGATAGAATAAATAATATTTGCTCTTCAAAGCCTGTCTAAAAGCCATTTGTTTTCAAAATTTCTTGAAAAGTACATAAGATCTGGGAATAATTGTGCATTTTTGACCAAGAGTTTCTTTATAACAGGTCAATTATAAAATTACTACCAATTTCTTTTTTAATTTGAAGACCATGTCAGATATTTCTTTTATTTTAAAACTTTATTTCTAACTAGGATATTATTGGTTGCTAGTGTCTATTTAAAGTTGGATTTTACTATTATATAACCATTTTGTTGGTTTGATGATTAATATGTTATTGGCATTCAATCATATTTTCAGTGTTTTGAAGATATATCATAAACCAAAGTCTTACACCACATTTGCGAGCGAATCAAAGGTAAAGCATTAATTTCTGTTTTTCTGACTAGCTGACAATGTACTGTCAATTCACTCCTTTTCAATCTGTTTGTTATTCAAAAAGACTTTTCCTTTATTCCTCTTGCTTATTCCCTTGGCATAGACAGTCATAGGTATGAGTTTATCTCTAAATCTGCCTCTAAACAATAATCTTTTTTTTTTTATATTTTGCATTGTTTAAAATTCTTTTTTATATTTGTGAAAAAATTTTCCATGATAACTGGTTCCTTAAACTTCAGGCTGGAAATAAACTTATGGATTCACTCTTGTCCTTCTGAGTGTGCATATGTATGTCCATTTATCACAGTTTTTCCTTTAAAACATTTCGATTAGCCATTTTGAAATTTTGTATGATTGTTTTTAGTCATAAGAGGAAGTTATTAATTTTTTTTTCAGGTTACAGAACCTTTACACTATCTTTTATTGCCCTGTTACAGAACCTTTACACTATCTTTTATTGCCCTGTTACAGGATCTTTACACTACCTTTTAAGCAAAATTGTTTATTATGAATTTCTTAAAATTAAATCTGCAAATTTTTTTTTGTAATTTTTTGAAGTTGACAAAATACAGAAGAATTCATTTAATCTATTTATCCAAAATGTTTGTTCTCTGACCCTTTTAAAACAAGGCGATATACTTATAACTTATTATCTTGTTTTTATCAATCTATGAATTTTATTTAATGTTCATTTTTTGACGAAATCCAATCTGCAATTTATTTTTTTGAATTTGTTTGAATAAATGAAATTAAAAGGCATCTTCTATTCTATTCTATATTTTGACATGTTATGAATACATACTTTTGACAATTCATCGAAATTAAGCAAAATATCAGCATAATTTGGCTGGAATTTTTTTCCCTACGCCTTTGAAGCAGGTAAAGTTATTGGCTCCACTGTTCTTGGTGTAATTTGATATGTTATTGGTAAAATGTTCTAAATTTCTGTCATTCTGTGACAGGAAAATGTTATGAGCTCCACTTAACAAAAAAACGGGATAAATTTTTTTTCAATTTATCTAAAAACCTGTTTATTTTCATTGTTTTCTGTTAATTTTTGGTTGGTTTTGCTGATATTTTTATTATATAATAAAAATATCAGCAATATTATTGTTGATGCATTGATACAAATGTTCACAATAATTAGGTGAGAGCTTTTTTAAAAACATGGATTTCAACTTATCCTAACTTCACAAGTAGATAAAGATTTTTTTATTATTTAAAAAGTTATGGGAAAAGGTTTAAATAAGTAAGTATGTAAAAGTATTTATTCTACTACAAACAAATATACACATGCTATGAAAATTACAAAACATGATAGTAAACAACAAAAACAACAGCAAGAATAAACGTTCATATAAAATAACAATTGGTAGCAAGGATAGGCACAAAAACCGTTTGTCACAACAAAATTTCCATTCTGTTCTCATTATACATTACACACAAAAAAAAAAAAGAAAAAAAAAAGTTGTTTCTTTTTACAAAATTATAGTCTATATTTATCAGGTCTATGAACTATATCCAGAGAGCTCTAAAAAATGCTTCCTTGATCTTGTGTTTAAAAACGCTATATATATATATATAATTTATATAAAGTTTTAAGAAAAACAGAAGATTAAATTACTTTTTTAGGTAAAATTCAGCTGCAATAATTTTTGAGGAAAAAGAAAGATTTATGTTTTTATGGAAATTTAAAATAATTTTTGACAAAAAAATTAAAATTAAAATAATTGTTGATAAAAATATTGAAAAAATATAATTTTGAAAAGAAAATAGAATATTTATAAATAAATAAATAGGAGGAAGTTGTTTTTAATGAAAGTAAAAGACTAAAATAAGTTGTTGAGGAGATTGAAAGGTTAATAAAGTTTTTAAGAAGATTTGAGTATGAAAATAAAGACTTGAAAAAAATTTTAATATTATAAAATTTTTTATGAAAATGGTTAAGGAAGGAAGGTTTTATAAAGGAAAATAGAAGTAGAGAAAATTGAAGATGGCAATGATGATTTTTTTTGGAAAAAGGAATGACAACCATAAAGTTTTGAGGAAAAGAAAATATTGAAATCAGTTTTCAAGGGGTATCAAAAGGAGTATTATTTTATGGGTAAGTTTTGCTTGAAGAAAATTTGAAGAGTTACTTCCTCTGTTAACTGGTAGAATTTTTCTGGATTTAAGTTCGATGAAGGTTTTAGGAGGCTTGCATCTGAAGTGTTATGTTGTAAGGATGTGAGAAATGGGTAGCGAAGCTTTATGTTCTTGATTGTTTTGAAAGGAATAACATGAGAATAGTTTGAAGACATGTAACACCAGCCTAAGAGACAGAAAAAGTTCAGATGAGCTAAGAAGCAGACTAAGTATTCATAGCATCAAAGATTTTGTTCAGGTTGAGTTGTTTTGGTCACTTTAAAAAAAAATGGAGAAGTTAATTGGGTAATAGGGTGCAGAGACTGAGAAAGTCATGGCAAAAGGTAATAAGGGTAATTAGCTCCGGAAAAATTTGAGTTTAGAACTAATTCAGTTTAGATCAGATTGAAAAAGAGTTATTTTTGTGCCCTTTCCAACCCGTACCAGAATAGAAAATGGAAATAGAACCTAGATTGAGGATAATTATTTCATATAATCCATATTCTTGTTTGGATGGGATAATTCTTGATAAAATCCCTAATCCTGGGACTAAAAGTAATACTATTAATCAAAAGTGCTACTCATACACTGAGTGGGCCATACCTGGATTTGAAGCCATGATCTTTTTGTTGGTAGTCAGATTCTCTACCAACTGAGTTATCCAGATATAAAGTGTTAAAATAGAATGGGGTTCTTATGTTAAATCATCAGCCATTTTTGAGGAAATGAGTTCAAATAATGCTAATGTTTATGTGTAAATGCATAAGTGTGACCTAGCCGTTGAGACACTGGCTAATTAAAAAGCCATAGGTCATAGGCTCAAACCCTAGCCAAAGCAATATCAATCTGACTTTTAATTTTAAACATGGAAATGTGCTGTGCATTAGGTTTTTGAAGTGAGCAGGAAGTCAATTTGTTTTGTAGAATTCAAATGAAGAAATATTTTTATAGTCTGCAGTATTTTTTATTTTTACCTGTTTATATTTTAATTTTTTAAATTCTTCTAACAAATAAAATTTCTTCTCTATCTTATTTCTTTATAGATTGTTTTTGCCAATCAGTTAAGTAAAAATCTATTAAAATACTGGTTTGCTATTGGAATTAATGAAGACTAAATCGCAGACTTCTTGGTGTAGAAAAAGTTTCTTTAATTATTTGACATCTTTAAATAACCATGGGATATACATATGAAAGTTATAAAGAGAAACAAAAGTTCTTTTTCTAATTGGACGAAGGAACATTTTAATTTTTCATGAATTGTTTTAATTGTTTTGTCAAGGTGTGTTTTAGCTAACAGGCCCAAGTTCGCATTTAGATATAACTAATAATAAAATTATTTCGTGATTGTATTAAAAGCACCTGATTATACATTAAAACAGAGGGAAAATATTATATAAAATATGCTAAATTAGAAATGTTTTTTCTGCAGCTTTTACCGCAGTTGTGCAATTAAAAATAAGCGCATGCTGTTTGGTTCATGTTCATCTCGGGATATTAGTTCTCATGAACCATTTAGCAAAATAGGTTTAAGCAAGACAAAAAGACTGGTCATCATCCATATAACGAATTTTACTTATAAACTATTGTTTTTTCAGAAGTTATAAGGGCCAATGTTTTTCCTGCCCTAAAGAAAAAAATTTTTACTGATAAGTTGAGTTATGGGCACATCTGTCTCAAAAATTTTAGTAGCCTACAGGTCCTCCTAAAGGTTCCATTAATTCAATTCCATTTGAAGAGCCATTGGCTCTTACATAATCTAAATACTTCCACATTAACTTGGAAATCTTGTGGTGTATAGCCACTGAGGTTACATAGTCTTCTCTTTATGTAATGTATTCAAGAAATTTTCTTTTAATTTTCCAGGAAATTTATTCTTGAAAACTTTTTTGCTTTATTTATTTTGATCTAAAACTCTTTAAAACTCTTTTGTAATTTCCTTACTTATTCCTTAGTTGCACTTCTACCAATTATATCAAAATCTCTTTGGGTGAAATTATGTTTTTGGTAATTTATATATACATATATTTATAGGAAATATTGTAGAGTTTTGAAAAAAAAAAAAGTGCTATTCCAGGAATACTATTTAATGTAGTATACTTGACAAAGTAGATGGAGCCCTGTTAAATCACATATTTCCGCCTGTCCGAAAAGTGAAAGATGAAAAGTGAAGATCATCTTTAAGTACTGGTCCCGAATGCAATCATTTTAGGCCTAATGTTTTTTTTTTTACTTTTCTTGAAATTTTATATTCTCAGTATGCTAAAATCTTGGATTATATTAGGAAATACTAGCTTTAAAAAATATGGTGTGTCTACCATTTTGAAAATTTGGCCCAGTCTCCAAGGCCGAAAAAATTTTTCAGTTTAAAATCAACATTTATGAAGTTTTATAAAAACCATGTAAGATTTTAAAATTTTTGTGTGAAGTTAAAAGTTAATAGAAGGAATCTTTTGCGCCATATGACAACCTATAGAAAATTCTTGTTCCCCTGACCCAGTTCCTGAAACGTCCTAAATTAGGTCAAAAAATTTAGTATTTTAATACTTTTGAAGAAATTCTTTTTCTATTCTTCTGAAATTTTGTAAGGTGTAATATTACTTACTTATTTAAAACAATAGAGAGTTAAACAATAGAAGGTAAACAATAGAAGGTAAAACAATGGAAGTAAAACAATGGAAGTAAAACAATGGAAAGTAGCTAAAGATATTATAGACATAATGGCTGTTTACTCGCTAATTTGGCTAATTGGTGCATATAACATTTTTTTAAAATTAAAAAGAAATTTGGAGGATTCAATTATTTGATTCAACAAATTGCTGTGACAAATATTTCTGACAACATTTTTGAAAATATATCCAAAATTGCTCATTATTATTTTTAAAATTTTGCATCAAGTGAGATGACCATAGAAGGCATTTTGTAACATCGCTACCTATCAGAATCTCTCATTGAGAGTCCACTAGTCACTAAAGTGCTTCTTTTTTAATTTTCATGAATTTTTAACAAAAGATTTTCTAGAAAAACAATTTCACATTCATAAAACTGTATCTTGTTCTCAACATAGCCATTAAATTACAGTTTTTAAATATCATCATATTTTTGGTAAGTTGCACTGTTTATTTTAGTTTAACTGTCCAAATGACGATATTAGTTTTTTCCATTGTTTTTGGTGTAATTGATTTTAATATGCCATATAACATTAATGCAGTTGGCATGGCATGAACTTCCATAGATTTAGTTATTCTTGGTTTTTTTTTTGAACCTAGTTTCACAGTGTGATAGCAAATTGTGCTAAATTTTGGATAGACTCGTCATTTGAATGTAATATTGCAATATCATCAGGCTAATTTAAAATTCAAAAGAATTTTCAGTAACCTTTATTACCTCAACATGATGCATTACTTTGAGCATACTAGGTAAATGTCATGGGTGAAGCAATATTCATCAGCAGTGTTCAAAGCGTGATGACAAATGAAAGATCTATTTGTACTGCATGCGATACGTAAGTAAACATGCAGATCATATTGCCTATTATATATTGAGGTATTCCACATAAACAAAGTGAGCAATAATATTATATTTGCAGTTTAAAGTAAAATTTTTCTTTCAAGACGGTGTTAACTGAATATCTGATCTGTGTAGCCTTTTACTTTTTAAAACCCAACTGCTTGGTTTCTTAAAATATACTCACAGCGAACATTTAAACACATATGTACAATAATAGTGAGGATTTTTCCAGCAATATACAGAAATATAACGTCACCATAGTTGCTATGTTATGCTTTATCAGTTTTCTTATAAGTAGGTGCAAAGCTACCATTGAATCTTTAGTAACTTGTTTTTGCTGTCACATGCATTTCATCAAAGCTGCAAACCTTGTAAGTGAGCCACAATCAAGAATCATAAATACTTCAGGTAGCATGCCATGTTAGCTAGTTGATTTCAAATTTTTGAGTATTGGTTATATTGATTATTGTTTTTTTTTTATTCATGTATTTATTGAAACAATAGTCATGGTATCATTTTGTGGTAGAATCGGGTAATCATGTTTAAGATATATGTCAAGAGTGGTGAGGTCAGTATGATTTTAGAGATTGCTGAAGTAACCTCTCTAGCCTTTAAATCAGTCTTTAAATGTCTTTGAGGAATTTAAGTTTTTTTCTTTTAAAACAGTTGGTATTTTTTATTGGGATTGTCTCATTAGGAGTGCAGAACAATGCTTTATAATCCCCTTTCGAAGAAGTTTCTTTCATTATAATAGCTTCATTTGCCCACTAGTTTTCCTCTTCTTTCATTAATCTCTAATACTTTTAATCTCTCGTTGAAGAAACCTTTTCTGTTATTTCTAGTTGTTTTTTATTTTGCTCTGTACATTTTAAAGGTTATCTATTAGAGATCAATTTTTTTTTTTGTGATACCTTAGAAATCTTTCTCTGCCAATCATTGGAAAGCTACTTTTTTTTTCCGTAGGATTTGTATATATGCGGGCGTAGGGAGTAGCGTATTTGATCTAAGACCCCAAAATTTCCAAAACTAAAAGCCGATCTGAAGCCGATGAGAAAAAGGAGACAGAATATTTAAACTTTTTATTGCTGACATTTACACCCCATCATTATATAGACTCGTTAGCAAAACTATCGACAATTCCAATCGTGGTAGCAAAATTTTTGGTTCTCCCGGATATAGTAATCATTTTACGATTTAGACAACATATTATTGGATCAAGTGGGTAGGTTTTATAACAGTTGCTCGTTTCAAACCCACTTTTTAAGAGTGAATCCCTATGTTTCCACTTGACTGGAGCGATGTGCCCTCCCATTACTTTGAGAGGTTCTCTATAAGGCCAGAATCTTCTTGGTAAAGTAGCATCTTTTGTTAATGAACATCACCAGAACTAGTGCTACCCTTGGAAATATCAAAACTGTTTATAAAGTTTAGGTCTCCTTTAGATCTTTTTGTTAGCCAGCCTGATGGCACCACGTACAACACGGTGTTCCCGATTGATTCAAAATTCCTAGTTGGAAGTAAAAAAAAAAATTAAATTAAATAAAAAATAATTATTATTTAATAATTATTTGGTTTTTACTTATTTTATTATACATTAAAATAATATATTTTGCAACACAAAGTAAAACACATGTTGATTTGTCTGTTTTCTATCAAGTTATGAATATTTATTTTTAAAATCATGTTTTTGTATGTTGGTTTTCTTTGCGGAGTACGACATCTTACACATATTATTTTTTAAGTTATAATTTGTGTTTTGTAGTTTGCCGTATTTTACTCAACCAATATGATCGATCGTTACTGCAAAATGAATAAACAGTTTATTTTGTCTCTGATTTACTTTGTTTCTTAGCAACAGCTAAATTTACTTCAATTTAACCTAATCGTTAATCATTCATGAATTACCAGTCCAGTTAACACAACAATACCTTTACTTTGTTATTTTTATATAACATCAAACTCACACATATTGGTACCAAAAAGCAAAGTGTTAACAAACGTTTTCTACTTGAAAAGCATATATAAAATTTTTTTAAATTAAGTCATTAAAAAATAATAAAAATTTTTTAAAAAGATTTAATACAATATAAGTGATTTTAAACATTTGATTTTCAGAAGCCGTGTTATATTAGACATAATATGTTTGCTAAGTGGGGTGTTATTAATAGTAATTCAAAATGTAATGTTATTTATGATAGCAAATGTGCAGTTTTTTAAAAACAAAAACGAAAAAAAAAGATTAAACTATTATCTTCTTTTTTTTTGTATTTCCTTTGAAACAACTGGACTGTAAGTATATAAACATACACATTAGCTCTCTTCTGCAGGTTTATTTAAATTTTATTGTTGTTTTGTTATTTTTCTCTCCATCACCTATACTTTTATTTAGAATTACTACTCATTTACTACACAATAGAAGAAAGAGTTTACAAATTATTAATCTGAAATTTTATGGTTTTGATTGAAAGTAGTATGTTGTATAAAATGGTTGTTTTAAAAATCTGGAAGCAAAAATATTGTTGTTTTTAATGTAAGCAACCTCGATTTAGTTGTTTTAGACAATCTAGAGTATTTAATTTCAAAAAAGTGGCCTTGTTTGTTGAGGCCAGGAGGAGGGAAAGTGGGGGATGATAGTAATTCCCAATCATGACAAAAATGCTGTATAAATAGGTGTGTACATTTTGAGTACTTTTTTTTCATGTCAGCATTAGTGTTTGCTGATGTTTAACCTAGTTAAAAAGTCGATTTTGAAAATATGTTTTCCTAGATACTCGATAGCACACCTGAGAAGAAGAGCTCCATTGAAAGTTTGATACCAAATATAAATGAAACAAGAATAATTGGTAGTGCTGAACTTTCTACCCCTTATATTCTAGTTGATTCTATAAACGAAACAGAACTGTTGGTAACCTTTAATCATCTTTCAAAATGGCTTTCTCTACATCAAAGACCTGGTAATGAAATTATTCCTAATTATAAGTAAACCTTGCACTTTTTGATATTAAATATTCTATAAATCCTTTTTATCATAAAAGTAAAAATTTTTTTTTGTTGAAAAAAATCTTGTACCCTAGCAATGGCCCTTAATAACTCCTTTTTTTAGAAAATTTTTTCCTACCTGGATAACTCAGTTAGTTAGGTACCTGACTCCCAACCACAAGGTCTTTGGTTTAAATCCGTGTATTACTCACTCTCTTAGTGTATGAGTGTGGTAAGTTGGAGTTTTAAGTCTTCTTTAGCTTCCTGCCTAGTAGTCGTTTCTAGCCTTTAAGATGCCATTTATTAAAAAAAAAACTAATCAAATAAATAAATAAGGGAAAGAAATTTCTCAAGACTAACTCTACATTTTTAATCTTAAAATCTAGTTTAATTTCATGAAATGTTACTTAGTTTATCCCCGAAACAAGGTTCCCAGCCCCTGCTTGCATAGGAGAGCACTGAAATGATATAACTTTTTTTTTCAAAGTTCAGACTCGTTATATTTAAACGTTCAATCCCTGACATAAAATTAGATGTGAAATTATCTCTCCAAGCTGTAGCTGTTGTACTGTATATTTTTTTTACGGATTTAAGTGCTTCCAACATAGCTTGCAAAAAATTTAACTTTTTTATGGTGGTTATAATCGATTTGCTGATAGATATGTTGCGGCATTAGATGGTCGTTTTCCTGTAAAACTTTACTTAAAGGTTTTATAATTGGTAAAACATCAGTTTTGATGGAATTACATATGATACGATCTATCTGAATATTGTCTCTTAAAGGAACTTTCAATTTTGGAACAAAATCCTTCATCCGTTTGTTGTAGGGTAATGCAATTTGTTGGTTTGCAATAAAGACATGTAGGTTTTTCAAGATTGGACCAATCAAATCGATTTCTGCTACCCCAAATTGTTTTTAATGAGTTGTTACAATTTTAAATTAACAGCAGCTCTGTTTATACACATGCTGATTTTTTTTTTTCTAACAGAATGGTCAGTAAATTCTATAGCTAATTTTAGTTATTCAGCATTAGCATCCTCAGTTTGTTCAAGACTCATTACTGCAATTTTAGGCAAGCCAGATTCGGCACTTTTCAAATGAAAACTTTCCTTCTCAACCACAATTTTTGCACTACTATGATGGAATCGTTTAAATTGGAATTATTGTTAATAAATTTTGATAAATTTTGAAGTTTTATGGATTGACTCAAGTAACAAACTATTTTTGATCCTGCCGTATCGGTTACATAACCAGTCCCAATATCTACCTTAAATATATCCCTTTCAAATGTTGATAACTTTTTGTAAAATTTAAAACTCATCCCTATTGAAACAGTAAAATGTGCTAGTTGGTGTTTCTTTGTCAATTGATTAATTTCATGTGATGAAAGTTTATCCATATGTGTTAAAATCGGTTTTGTAGGCGCTACAACAAGATCAGTTTTGATATCAGTTTGCTTGAGTTGGTTTTTTTGTGACTTATTTCACCAACGTGACACATGTCTGACTTTTAGATACATTGTTTAACTGATTGTAACCAAAAAGTTAGCGAAACCAAATCAATAGAATAT
>JAUZNK010094901.1:0-12258 GCA_035046665.1 Euphysa ruthae
ATATAAGAAATTGTATTTTGACCTTGGCTAGTTTTTCTGAAAGGCTGATCAAGTTTTTGATAGGAATTCCTTGTTCTAAAGCTATTATTTAAGCTAGTTTTGAAGACCTCAGACATCAGACATGTTCAAGGTTCATGACAAGGTTCTCAGTTTGCACAGAAGAGCACATATGCTATTCTAAAATGATACAAACCCCTATCTAGTTATTAAAGTTAAATAATAGGTTAAAATCATACTAATATGGTTTAATTTCACATTTTTTTTCATGTTATACATCAAATCTAATCAGAGCCTATTAAGTTTTTGATTCTTTTTCAATCTAACTCCCTCTCTTATTCTTTTTTACAATAAAACTGCATCCACCATCATCCCTCTGGTTAGATAAAATCTGTCAACATCTTCAATTAATCACTGTTGAAAACTATAAAATCCAATAGTTATGTCCAGAGAATAAAACAACCTAACTTAGTTTATCGTTTTATAATTTGAACAATATTTAGGTAAGTCTATACATCAACTGGCTTTGTACTCAGGCAGATCAAAACTTTAGTTAATAAGGGAAGACGTAGTGAACAAAAAAACCAAATGCATATAAAATGCAGCCAATGACTGTAGTATCACAAAATATTTCATAATGAAATTTAATTAAAGATATATGTGATTCATTAGCAATCAGGTTCAATATGCCAAATATATTTAATAAGATAATAGATAAATTAACATAATTAATTGCAAATATCATGCTGCTTGCTCCCTTTAACTTGTGGAATTGATCTCGATTGTCACAGGCTTTAATGAACTCATTAAAGAAGGTTTGTTGCATCATCTTTTTCAGAAGGACTGTCATACTAAAGATAACAGGTGTTTGATATTGATTTATTACTCGCAATGATATCCAGGTAATGAGATTTTCATTTTCTTCAAATATAAATTTTTTCAAAACCTCTATATTTCTGTGAAGAGCTTTGATAAAGTATATGAGGTAATAAACAACCAATCAGCAAGCAGCAACTATGCAAAAAGTTAAAACTGTAGTAAAATTAAAGATTAGAAATTACATCATTATTATTTTGAATAAGATGCGGCAAAAAATAGCAAAAAAAATTTTTAACAAAAAATGGTAGATATCAAAAGATGGTAGATATCAAAAGATGGTAGATATCAAAAGAGCTTAACTTAATTTCTATATTGAATATAGTTTCAGGGATGTAAGTAAGTATGCAATGAAAGATATTTTCTTCTAGTTATTCTTAGTTTAATTTTCTCTTGTTAAAATCTTTCCTAAAATGGACACCCTCACCCCTGACGGATAGCTCTCTTGAATTTTAAGTTTGAATACACCTGATCTTTAATTGAAAAAACAATAACCACTAGCAATTCATAGAAGTGTAGAAGGGGATGATGGGTATTTTTTAAATTTTGCGAAAATTCATGATCCTTTATCATCACAGATATTTCCACTCCTGTTTGCAAATTTGAAAATAAACAATCAGAGGAAAATATGAATTCTGCAAAATTTTGTTTGACAGGATTACTTTAAAACAGTCTGGTGGTCAAACAGAAGAATCTTTTATTTTTTTTGGTACTCAGGCATAAAAATTTAGGTAGTTTATTTAGGTAATTTAGGGGTTAAAATTCCACCATTTTGTAACAATAACTATAATTGTCACCAGACCACACTGAAATAAAATGTTGGAAGTCTTTTTTATACATCTAATGATATCTTTATACTGCAAAAATTTCTGCTTTATTCCAATTATACTTCAAAAGTTATCAAAATATTCTGGGCAAAAAACAAAGGCTGGTTGTCTGAAAACACTATTTTAGAAAATTTTTGAAATTTGATACACATCTTAACTTCAAAACAATTTAAAAGTTTCATAACAAATACGTAAAATATGCATATTATACTCATTGTCTATGGATTTAGTCAATTTTTAGAGTAACATTAAAATATATGTCCTAGCTAAAAATAATCAAGCATATGCAAGCCAAAAAATAATTACCTGACAAAATGAGTCGAATCACGAACTTATAAGACGAATACTTTAATTCTACTGATTGAAGCATCTATATTTCAAAACAAAGTATAGCGGAGTAAAGCGAGTAACATGTAAATAGATCAATAAATTGTCCGGCTTAATAGTATAACAGATTTATAAAAATTAGAACTAACCTTTAGTATACAGAAACTTTCCAAAAAACATAAGGACAGGTTCCTCTTTTTTAATTAAGGGAAATCTTTCTTCAATATCTGAATCAACGACTCGTTGATTATATGTATTAGCCAGATCAACTAACTGTCGATGAAAGGCAAGAGAACAATCACCAACAGTAGGAAGCATTATTTCAGATGCAATTCTTCCTTTTTTATCACCGTGGTTACGTACCTTACACTTTAAATAAAAAATGTTAGTTTGATATATAAAGTAACTTCAAAATTAAAGCAAGTCAAATAAAACCTAAAACAATAAAATTTATTTTCAGTGTTGTTTAACCCACATTATTAAAAAGTGAAACCTACCTTATTTCTTTTACCTGTTAATTATCACATGTTTCCATGTATAAAATGAAAACAGTAACTACCGCATATGAATTGATTATTTGTCTATCATCATCAAAAAAAAAAAAATCTACATTCATAAATATGAAAATATTCAACTTTTGTATCAGCAAAAAGAAATTAACATGCAACTGCATCTTACTGGGACAGTGAAGATTACGGTTATTTTATCTTCAACGTTTTTTTTTCAGTGAAGTTGAAAAATTTAGGGGATGTTAGAGTGACGTTACCACCTATATTGTTTTTACACATACCAATTGGGCCATTAGGCTATTCTATTGATGCAAAGAATCTTTGAAAGTAGATGCTTGTGATCAATCAGGGTTTTCCTCATTTTTCGAAAAATTTGGACACCCTTTTTTATTATTTTTCATGGAATTTCTATTGAAAAGATCTAAAATAAGTATATTGCTGTCATTACAGTTTGTAATAAAATGTAATCATAAAAGCAATACTATTATGACAAAAGAGCTAATGTTAGCAAAAAAGGAATAAGTAACCAGAAATCCAAAACTTCATTACTTAAATTATGTGTATTTATCAACTAGTTAAGAAAAGTAAACTGATTTGTTTACATTACTTATGAATAATAATTAAAATTTGTCAAAAGAAAAACCGTTATTAAAGTTGTTCATGCTTTAAAATAGTAGTAAGTTTCAAAAACAGAAAACTAAAGAAAATATAATAAACTTGAATACACAAAACCTGTGTAGACACTCAAAATTCCGGATATGCCTAATACAACTGAACAAATATTTTACTATTGACGTAAGCAGAACAAAACAATATTAAAAACAAATTTCAATTATCAATTAAAAATATTACAACATTAAAAAGGAATTGTTATGAATGATCAGGTTACCTGGGTTACCTTATATTTAATCCATGTTTATTTAAAAAAATAAACATTTAAACCGATTTTACGAAACAGCAGAAATAACGAAAGCTCATTAAATACAGCAAAATATAAAAATAATTTTGACATGATATCAATAGCAACAAAAACCCATTTGATATTTATCCCAAGTTATATGGAAAATTTGCATTTGCTTACGCTATGGTCCCAGCTAGCTTTTAGTAAATTCAACATCTGTATAGCTGCTTTTATTTAAATGGTAGTCTTCCAACCTGATTTTGACTGTATAAAATATAAACTCAAATTCCTCTGCAGCAATGCATTGCCTGCAAATAAACCGTTTGTTATAAACAATTTTACGTACTCTGAACATGCAATATTTTTGTACATATGGTAAGACTGTTTTACTGCCAAGATATAAATTAGACACTGGAATCCTGAATTGGGATGATAGATTTTAAATAAAGGGCAAAATTTTGCTACCATAATTGAAAATTCACCCAGAAGTTTCAGAACTACAATTTGCAACCGAATACACCTCAATGACAAAACTAATTAATTGATCAAGACACAAGTTTGATGAAAAACACATAATGACGATGGATTCCTAAAATGATCTTCCACAATTTACATTTGAAATAAAGTGTCTAAAAATTATTACTATTGGTAATTGCTTAAATGAAGAAATTACTTCTTCTCAGAGTCAAAGAAATGCAGTAAAAGATCGAAAAATATTCTCGTGAAATAAAGTTTTTACTTCTACAGATACTTTCGAAAAAGCGACAAAGTACGTAGACTAAATACTATTGTTAATGTTTCTTAAACATAGGGTAGAAAATTTAGCCAAAGAATTTTGAAAACTGTCTTTCAATCTAAATAAAATCCTGGGAAATTGTTATGCAAGAAAGAATATGCTTGGCTGTCATATTTGAACACAATTTTACTGTAACCTACTGTGGTGTTGATAATGGATGATTTTTAAGAATAAAAGAGTTTGATCTTTTGTTTTTTTATAAAATTCAACTTCTTCAAAACCCCAGTGAGTTACACAAACTAATAATCTTGATACATTGAAGAGATAGGATAACTGAGGTTTAACTTAGCTGTAATAACAATCAAGTGACAGGAAAATGGTTTCAGCATTAATACAATTAAATTTTAATCTAACAATAGAAATAGACAAAAAGAAAAAATCTTTTAAAAATTATGTTGTCATATGTATGATGAGTGAGTGCATCATAGAAAATTTTCATCCTACGGTAATCTGAATTAACTAAATAAATACCAAATTCTTAAAAACCAGAATAATTCTGGGGAGCAAAACCAAAAAAAATCTATAAAAATGTTTATTATTTTCAATTTATGAGGGAATCAAAAATTTTTTTTTGGGTATATCATTAAATAAGTGTGATAAAATACCTGCTTAAGAAATGCCTCTGTATTTCCTTCTATACTAGTACAAAGATTGAACACATCAGGATCCATACCTGGAGGTACAATAACCAATTTCTTTGATAAATCTAACTCAGGAAAATTGCGTAACACCTAAAGCAAATCAAATCAAAACAAACAGTGTAATATGTTTGTCAATAATCTCAACAGGTTAATAACTTTAATGTAAATTATAAAATATTGTTTTATATGGCAGGGCTGATCAAAACACTCTCCCTTCATTTGCCAAAATTAGATTTAGATAAGACACTGAAGCAAAGTTGTGATCTTACGATATTCAATTAAGGTTGATATCTCTTTCACCTGACAAAGATTCAGACATATCTGCAGATGAATTATTTTAGGAACCCATTTTATGTTTGTCAGCATTATTTTGTAGTATGCATATAGCCATGTCAATTTTTTGTGGCATTTAAGCTGTTTTCTATTTTTCTTTAATAACAAATAGTGATGACTCGACTGCGAAACAATATAATATGAACTCAAAGTAGTCTTTCAAAAACGTGTATAAAATGAATTTTGTTTTTCCTGCACTTATAAAACTATAGAGGAAAATTATTGAACATTAAAGTGCCCCTACTTTAAGGAAGTTTGAATATAAGCCACATATAAACAGGGTACTCATTTTAAAAATAATGACAAGGTTGTATAAAATAATTTTACATTGTGTAAATAACTACATACTATATTATTTAGCTTTAGCTGAGGGCTGAATACAGAGGTAAAAAGTATTAATGCTTAAAGGAGGTTTAAATTATACGTAAATAAATGTTGCCTCTATTCAAAGTGTCCTTTTCAGCCAATATAACTCAGGTATTATGAACCAATAGTTACTTAGTTACCATTGGCTTAAAAATAGCATCATTTAACAGAAAGCTTCAACAATAGTAAACATGAAAAGGAGTAAAATATTATAAACTTTTGTCTATTCATTGTATGTGTTCAACTCTTCCATCATAAAACACAAAACACCAAACCGCTCGCTCTCCTTATCTTGTCTTGCAGTAACAATTTTCCATACTTTTCGTAGCCTTGATTACAACAATAATTTGTAATCCAACTCTTTATCACCACTGATTTTTTCACCAACGACTTTGTCAAAATCCATTTTTTATCAGGTGTGTCATAAGTGTCCAGGATTTTCCAGGGCAAATTGGTGTGTTTGATGATATAATTTGCAATAATTGAGTCATTAAAGTTAGCAACTTTGTGTTTTGTTGTTATGAAGACCTTTAACTTAATTTGCTTTAAATTAAATCAGTTTATATATTGTTCTAATGCATGTGCAGTGTTGTGAAACTCATACATCTTATCCAAAGTCCAACCTAATTCCAACTTGAAGTTTTTTATACACAATTAAAACACATGGATATTAAAATGAGTCATCACATTAAAACCTCTACTGCAGTTGATTTTTTTTCTACTCATGAGACTATAAAATGGTTGCCAAACTAGTGAAGTATATTTGAATTCCTTACATATCTTTACTTTCAATTCAACATGACGAAACACTTAAAGCGACAAGGAAAAGCATATTACAAGGACAATTTGTAATATAATGGTGTTTAAAATAGTACCAAAAGTTTATTTCATATGCAACTACTTTAGCTGTAATTTAACTACTATAGCAATGTTTTTCATCAAATACAAATAAATTACCTGATCCTTAACATGTTGGGTTCCAGCAATGACTTTGTTACAGCAAGCAATAGCTTCCACTGCAAGATGTTTATATAACTCAGGATGCTCTTCCAATATGAAGGTAACTGAGCTACCATGGATTTTAATATCAAATGGAATATTTGTCCCCTCTAAAGCTCTCTTTACATTGAGTGGTTGTAGAATAGCATGGTTAGCAAGCACTTTATCACATCCCCATTTATTGACAACATTTCTAATACCCTTTGACATCATATCCACATGTCTGCATAAAAACAACCATCAATACAAATAAAAACTTAAAACAATGTCTTTTTATTTAAGATCTTAGAATCGCCTACTGAAATAAACTATTTGCAGTGCCCTGATATGAACCAGAAAATTAATGTTGAAATCAATTAAATCAAATTTATATTTTTGACAGTTGGTAATCCAGAAGAAATCTTTTAACTTTAAAAAAATCAAAGGATTTCTTTAAGGGAATAGGTAAAACATTATATAAAATATGGTTTCTAAAAGGGCCTGCTGAAGAATATTAAATCGTTCACGTATGCAACAATAATTATATCCATTTTTGCATGATTATTGTTTTTTTACTGGTTATTGTCTTTTAGTTCATTCTTTAGATTGCAAAAACATAATTCATAATTTTCATGGATGAATTTTTGTGATTTTTTCATATTCCCGAATAAGAGTCGTATCAAATGAACATATGAAGTGACATATACTTTGAAGACTTCAAATATTTATTTATATATATTTAAAGCCTTTGAAATTGCAAATTGTTTCTTAAAAAACTGAATTATTTTTTTTAATAACAATTTAAACATAAGTCAAGGATAGCAAAAAAATCTTCATGATGATCTTCATGTCATGCATATTTTTGATAAAACAATGAAAAAAATGTGAGGCTTATCAAACTTCAAACATATTTTAAAATTTTAAGAAAATTATTTTATAAATTAGCTTATTTTAACCGTTCTACTCATCAAATTTTCCGAAAATATTCTGCAATAACATAAAACAGAACTTGTGAGTGAGCGATATGTACCCATATTTTTATTAATGTGCCACCCAATTTTGTTCAATACCATCTCATCCCTTTTATCTCAAACTTTTGGTAAATTTTAACAACAATTCAAATGATTCTGATAAAAAGGCAGAACCTACCAGAAAACTTTAACCAAAAAATAACAATCCGATTTAATATCAATAAGTTTGTTTGTCTACAAAAGTTAGCAAACCACGAAACACATCTTTTAACTATGTTGCTATGGCGTTTTATTTCTAAGCCATGAAGTCATTGGACAGCCAATTTTTATTTCTGTGTTTATTTTTTATAAAAAATTCTTAAAGCAAGCTTTTAAATTCACTTTTATTTTGTTAAAAATAAACTAAGAAACCAAAATAAAATCTTTTCATAAAATATTTATCGCTTTTATAATAATTTGAAGATGAAGTTACGATAAGTATTAACAAGTGATTATTAATTAATCAAAGTTATAAATAGTTTGCAAAAAAAAAAAATAAAGATAAACGTCTCATTATCAGATAAAATTGTTTTATTTAAACTAATTTGTTTACCAAAATAAATCAGTTTCCCTCCCAAGAATTTGTTATTAGATTCAAGATATTGTATCATATCAAAAAGATAAATAGAAAAAGGATCCATGGTGTCAATATTCAATGCTGAAAATTGAATATTTGGCCAGAAATAAAATTTGTAAGCATTTAGCACCCTGAAGTATCTTTAACAAAATAACACTTATGAAAATAAAGAGCTTCTGTTATCTAAAAATCTTTACCAAACAAAATAATTTCACATTATTCTGACTTAAACTTAACATGCTCAAAGACCTCACAAATTTATTTGAATCTTTATTTAGCAGCATAGATAAATTGTATAAATTCTTTTAAGATTTTGTAATAATAAAAACTTCCTTGTTTAAAAAGGTTGTTTGTTTTTATTTTCAGAGTTAATAATCTGTAAAATTTTAACAATAACAATAATAACAATAGTAAAAATAACAATCTGTAGAAATTAATAATTTAATAATGGTTTCATGCCTTAGAAACCGAGGAATGTTTGAATTTCCACATAACTTTTTAGCAAAGCTTATGACCATGACCCAAATCATTTAAAAAATTTTTTTCATAGTAAAAATAACATTTTTTTGACAGAATAGTTATAGATATAACATAGTCAATTAAAATCAGTGTGACCAAGGTGGCATAATGAAAAATCAAGATCAAAGATCAAATATGAAAAAAAATGTTTAATGGCCAGATATACATTAAAAATCTAAAAAGAGGTTTTTGTGAGCTAAAGTAATAAAAGTTTTTAAAAGGCTACATTCCAGCAACATTTTTAAAAATCAAAACCTATTTTTCTGAAACACACTGTTTTTGCAAAAAAATTTATTTCATCATACACAACATGAATAATGAAAACATAGAACCATCAGTATTGAAATGTACCTATTTTTATCTGATTCTTCTAATAACTGTCATTTAGCTACATGATGACTTAAGATAAATCTTCAGTCACATCAATTACCTCTTTTCTACTTTATACAAGTTATTTGAAGGTTTCTATCATCCCGTAAGAAATCATTTTCTTTACATACAATAACCCATAACTAAACAGTTTTTTACTTCAAAATCAAGGAACCGCATCATTTTAACTAATTTGTCAAAATATAATTAACCAATCAACCAAGGTGGCGAAAAGGGGTAAGAGAAACCTAATACAAATTATTAACTATTAAAAAAAAAATTCAGATATATAAACTTTTAATACTAATATTGGGAAATTTTGGATTTACCCCAAAAAAAGACAAAATTGATGAATAGAATATGAGAAAATCAAAAAAAAAATTTTATGGAAAAATCTTTAGTTAAGAGGCAAACAAGTATTTTCAGCAAAGGGTAAAAAATAGAGTTAGGTCCAGTACAGGAAAAAAAAAGAAAGACATTCACTTTCTCTTACAAAGAAAATAAGGAAAACACAAATAAAAAAATGGATGGACATAGGAAAATTCATAGGCCACTGATTCCATGAAAAACTCATCATCAAAACAGGCACTAAGTGACTAGTGGTTTGAAATGCATTTCCTGAAAAAGAAAAATCTTTTGAATTAATAGGATTTTTATTAAAAGTAATGAATATAATGATTGTTACAACCTCTGAAAATTTCTAATGATCACCTAGGTTTACATTTCTGACAAAATCCAGGAAACCACATTATTAGCAAAAATTTTAAAATAAGATTAACCAATTTGCCACTCCATTAGAATGATAAACAGTTTTACCAATCCACCATAAGTATAAATATATTCGCCAGCAGCAATATTATGAAAATTGAATGGCATAGCAAAAGTAATGCTTGGATTAGACAAAAATGAACTAGGTTCTCAATTTTTTCAAAGAAAATGGTAAAAGAGTGAACCTTTTTGTGGAGCCCTTAATAGCAAATAGCAAAAAAGAGGTGGACATACTTTATAATTGTCAGAACAAAAATATTCACAGAAATAAAATTGTTATGGGAAATCCCATTTGACTTGTTGACCTATGCTCAAAAAAACCATGTGTTTAGTGGTTTGATGAGCTCAAAAGAAAATATTAGTTTGAGTTTTGTTAAACTTTGTATGTATTGGTGGTGGCTACTTACTGAAAATGGATAAAGATTAAAATAGAAAAAAAAAATTTAAATTTGTGTATAATTTCACGAAGTACATGCAAATCTACCTTGAAAAAATATGGCTAAAGAAATTAACATTGGCAAAAATTTTAAATTTAACTCATTAGATATAAATGAACTCAATGCGTCTATATCTTCAGGTAAAATTTGAAAAAAGAAATCATCTCAGACCGTTTCTAAAAAAGACATGATTTTTGATCCTGAATTTGAACCAGATTTAAATTTTTTTGGAATAAGGCCTTCAAAAACATATTTAACAAGATGACAGCAACATTGATCAAAACTGAAAAGAGAATGTTCTAAATACTTTTTTTAGTGATAGAGAGAAAGAGAGCAGAGTCAGAATTTTCTTTTGCTTTTCAGGCATTGAAAATGAGGAAAATAAAAACACTTTTTTTTTCTTCAGATGATGATGATGTTTGTTCTGCTCCAGCTTCCAAAAATTGTAAAGACATCCCTGCTAGTTTTGATGTCAACAAATGGGTAAATGGGGATATTGTTCTTGGGGACAATGTTCACCCAAAATTACCAATATTTACAGCTTTACCAGGCATTGATTTTGAAATGACTGACAATCCAATTGAGATGGATTTTTAAGATTTATTTCTAATTCGTGATTATGTTTATGTCTAGGACAATGGCACAGCTCAACAACACACATTTATTTGTATTCTATTCCTCTAAAAATTAATTATCTTTTTTATGTTTTTTTAGTTATTTAATTCTTTTTTTGAAAAAAAAAAAAAAAAACGAGACCTCACTGAACTTCCACACTTTAATATGGCATGTTTTTGCATTCTGGGACAATAGCACAATTTTTTTTTTTAAAGATGGTGTATGGTGTGTGAATACGGCTGGGGTAACAATTTTTTTGTTTTTTGAAAAACAAAGGTATTAGTTTAATAATGAGCCCTCACTGAACTTCTACAGAACTCCAATCAATATGATTGTCAATATGATATCAAAGTGATTCTTTATAAATCTTTTGACTCGAAGCGCCCCCTTCCCTCTTCTCCCTTTTCCCTTTCTCTCCCCTTCCTTCCTTCCCAGTACAGCCCACCAAAGTTGGGCTGCTCAGAGAAAATTTTTAAATATGATACCGTTAGAATGACTCTAACAGCTATTTCCAACACTTATAAATGACTTTACACTACTCAAGAAAGATACAAATACAGCATTCAACATTCAAAAATGCCATCATTTTTAGCTTTCATTAGTTATGTTATATTCTGCAGCACTGTTTTGATACACAACTCTCCTACTCGCATGGAAAATAAATGTTTGCTTCCTGGGGTAAGACAAGCCTCTCTGGGAAAAAATGAATGCACTTTATAAAAAGAGCCTTGTGAATTGGCGAGGCGCACAAATCGAGCACTATTTTTTTCAAAAATTTTTTAATAACTATTTTTAACAAAACATCGTGTGCGTCTAAATGATTCAGGATTCAGGGAAGGAATTAAAGAAACATTAATCGCTTTTATTACTTTTATTGCGAACTCAAAATATAAAATTAAATTACATGAGCGATATGATAAAATAGTCAACCATTTTAATATTTTGCAGATAAAAATGCGCAAACTAAGGGCCATAGTTAAAAAAAACAATCAAAACGATTGTACTTACTTAATTCTAAACAGCAAAAATAACTATTTATTATAAACAAATCATTAAAAATTTCAAATTTATTCAAAATAATCTCTGCTTGTTTCATAAAAATAATAAGTTATTTTTTAATTTGCTATTTTGTCTAAAATTCGTAGTTAGTTAGTTAGTTAGTTTTTTGATAACCAAAAATAATGATGTAAGGGGGGATCTGGCAGCAAAAAATATATATTTCATCATCTTTTTAACTGATATTATCTACATAAAACTGCATTATTTATGTGATAAAAAGCACTTTTTATTAATAATTAGATGTAATTTTATATTCTAAATTTACCTTAACTAAAGAAAAAAAAAGATTAAGCTGTTATCCTCCGTCTCTTTTGACTTTACGAAGATACAGATTTAGTAAGTAAGTAAGTAAG
>JAUZNK010094912.1:0-12257 GCA_035046665.1 Euphysa ruthae
TAGGGGTGTAGGTAAGTGGTTAGGTGGGTAGGGGTGTAGGTAAGTGGTTAGGTGGGTAGGGGTGTAGGTAAGTAGGTAAGTAGGTGGATTGCTAAGTAGAAGGGTAGTTTTATAGGTGGATAGATAGGTATTTGTTTAGCTGTGTAGTTTTGTAAGTTTGGCACGTGCCTAAGTGGTTTGGTTGTGTAGATAGATAGGCTTGTAAGTGTGAGTTTTGTATGTGAGTTATTGTATAGTTATGGTGGGTATTTCGTTGGTTTGGTTACATTTATGGAATTCTATGAGGGTAGATAGTTAGGTATCTCATTTTATGTAAAGTAACTAACAAAAATCTTACTGTTTTATATACAGATTGGCTATGGGATATATTCATAAACACCCCCCATTGTCTAAAGCTAAATGCAGATTTCGAAGTCAGTGGTTTAAGTCGTACTATTCATAGCGTTTAATCTCTTGAAAATATGCGTACTTAAAAGTCCGCGAAATTATTATGCGCATCGGCTCTTTGCAAGTATCTTGGCATGTTGCTATTGGTTTATAATCTTTGCCACATAATGGAAAACTCTCTAACTAAAAATCATTTAAACTAATGCAGGTAGAAATATGTTCCTTAACATAGAATATATCTCTTCAAAGTAGTATTAGACTTCCTATTATATAACAGCGTGTTTCAAACAAACTGATTTTATTAAGTATTTGATTTTAAATTTATTGGGTTATAGATTAAATATGCACTTTAAAAAGTTAAAAAGTTAAACACGGCATTTTTAAAATGAGCTCTAATACGCAACTAGAATGTATGGTTTAAATATAGTCATTATTTTATGGTGCATTTAGAGGCGTTTAAATTAAGAAACATATAACATTACTGTGATATAGCAAAATTTGTAGAAATTGTGAAGCAAAGACATGCCAAATTATACAACGAAATATCTTATACTTGAAATATCATAGACTTCATTTTAATTTCGCCACGACAACTTTACACTTTTTAGAGTTGAAAGCGAAATCTTATACAAGCAACTAGAGAAACAACAAATCAAGGAATCTTTTTCAAAGATTTAGATATAGATTTTCTTGTTTTAGATTTCCATTACTCCCGAAATACCAAAAGGTTCAATTTTAAATGTAATTTAAAAAAAATGATGATTAGAACTTGTCGAATGCGAATCGTTTACCAATGAGTTTACAGTTAATATTAAACCATGACTAACCAAGATGTTAAACTGGAAATATCATTTCATAGAACCGATATGACTGAATTATGATATATAGATTTATTCACAAACCAGACATAAGTAACTATCTAAAAGACATGATTTCATCGTACTGGCATAAAAAAATCATATTAAAATTTAGTAAAATATATATTTTCAGAGACACGTGGCAAGGTTTTCAAAATTACAACATATTAATTAACATTTATCCTTATTTGGGATATGTATAGAGAATATATTATAATTAAGAATAAGGAGATTAACAAATTTATTAGTGAATTATTAAATAATGTCAGAACCTTAACAACTATGTTTCAAACATAATCAGACATATACAAAGTCTGACAAATTAAAACTATCAAATGTATAATAAAAACAAAATATGTATCCCTTTAACTAATTGATTATACAGAAAGTTGAAGTATGGTGATAAATTAAACGTCAGTTTGAAAGTTTTTTAAAAAATGGAGGTGATTAAGTTTACTTTAAAAAATTAACTTTGTGTTTATATGTAAATTCTAACTACCTTAGCGTGTTAAAATTTAGACAAGGTGAAAATTCATAGCAATTGCATTGTAAAGATTTTTTATTCGAGTATATTTAGTAAACAGTTATCATAACGAGAATATACTTTTGACAATAATAGTGGTTAAAAGTTAAACGTGAATATTATCAACCGAGCCAAGAACCAAAAAATCGTTATGGATTATCTCGGTCTTAGAATAAAGAAACTATTAAATATTTAACATTTTTACGGATTATTTCAAAAGGCTTTTAAATCTTACATTTCATTGCAGTAATAAACCATAAGTATAAGTGCTAATAGACCGTATATAATTTTATGTTAATGTACAAATTTTCCGCAAAGATTAACCCACGTTGTTCCGATATTTTTTCCAGAGTAATCATTAATCAAAACTTAACCCATGCCTGATTGTCATTTCATCACCATTCGTATCATAAGTAGGTGTGTCTAAATTTGAAAACACATCATAAAATGAATTTGAGTGAAAACCGTATAAATTGTAAAAGCCGACATTGTAATCTATTTGAAAGGGAATGTTTAAAACTTATTTAGCGATATTAAACATTTTAAAGATTTTATCATGTATTCTTTTTCCAGTTTCTTACACAGAAATATTTCTGCAATTTCTCTACTTATATCGTTTACAGAATCTTCTAACTCCGTAAATTCATCAGATCAAGATTCGGACTGCTTTAACATGTCTAAAAAGTAAAAAAATGTATTTTTTGAAGGTAGTTAATTCATATCATTGTGTCTCTATTCTGCAGTCTTTCGTATATTTCTCCTATGTTTAATTTATAGACAATGTTTCTATGCTCATTTCTTTTTATTTTTTTTTATCATACGATGAATAAAACAAAATTATTAATTTGAAAATTTATAATTAGGAGATAAAAAACGAATGCCATGGGTTATAAAATTTATTAAAAGACGTTTCAGGAGTCATGCTGCTCCTAACATCAGGCTACTTACAATTAGATATTTAAGGTTTATATATGAATGGAACAGGCACGAAATCAAATGTTTATTAGTAACTTAGTAATAATGTGGACCATCAAGGAAAAAAAAATGGATGTAGACATTTGCCGACTGACGAGGAATGTCTACATCGTGGGTAACCAGATATCGGGAAGAGTATACGAAATTTTATTTATGTGATTATTAGCTGCATTGATTTGTTCGCATATACTTTCGTGTGGATTCTAAGATCTTTTGGTATGATATTATTGTGAAGACATCGTAGAGATAATCGTAAGTGGTTTGTGTAGTTTGCGAAATTTAAACAACATTTTTTGAGTGTACGTATCTTTTTTAGCACGGAATCTACTTATTGCAGACGTATAATTTAAAAAAGTGTTTGTGTTTGTCAACTTAGGCATTAATAATTAGGAGATAAAAAATGCATGTTATGAGTTATAAAATTTATTTAGCCACTTTTCAGGAGTCATGCTGCTCCACTCATCAGTCTAGTTACAATTAAAAATTTAAGGTTTATATATGGATAGGGTAGGCTCGAAATCAAGTGTTTATTAGTCAAAGTGTTCATTAGTGTTTTCATGAATATTTATTTTCTCATCCTTAAACAAAAATGGCTTTGTTTTGTACGTTAAGGTAACTTAAAAAGATGAGTTATCTAAATTATTTTAAATTAAATTATATTTTTACCTAAAAAAATATATTTTTTTATTTCAAGTTTTATGTATATGATACACCATGAAATTACTGTTATATTTGGATAAGCTATTTTTCCAATAGAAGAAAACAAAATAAAAATTAATTTTAACATATTAGGCAAGAACATATTCCTCTTTATATTTTTATTATATGTTTAAAATAGTTATGGTAAGAACTTTTTTGTTTGCTGAGTTGTGTTACTGTTTTCTTCTATCAACTATTACCATTTTGCAGTTTTTAATTATTTTGGCTTGAAAACAACCTCGCCAAACTCTGACAAACAATTATGTAAATTATTTGTGATTTTGGTCTTTTCTAGTTGTTTATGAAATAAATTTATGAAACGTGGCTAATTTTAGAATGCTTTCCAATTCAAATCATTTTTAACTGCTTTATGTGCAATCTTGTTTTGGGAAACAAGATTTCTCACGGCAGATAATGTAAGCATAGATAAACTTATTAATGAGGCTTTGCTGCATAGCATTCAATAGCTATTCAAGTGAAATATATAAAGAAAATAAAAAAAAAGATGGCTTTAAGGCTTTAAGGATTAATGACGTAGAAATTCCAAAAACTTTTTTTAGAATTTTCTATTTGGATCGACCAATCTTTAAAAAATTAATTTCAATTTCAAGTTTATAATTGAAAAAAAATCGGATTTGATAACATTAAATGCTGTAAAGAACATGGATTGCATAAAACTATTGTACTTTTACAAGCATTTAGCATACACATTGAAAATTAAAACATTACTGGGTTAACTTTTTGAAGAATTATTTGGTAGGACATTATTGCATTCAATAACAATAAAGATTAAATAAAATATCAAATTGCTTTCACTTGCTCTGTCATTTTTTGATGAAAATCATTTTTATTACAATAAGATTTCTGATTTAAGTGAACTTTAATATATTTATATAAATAAATATTCTTTAAAATTCCGTATATATGAAAACTTAAACGTATTTTCTGATAATGCTTCGGCTAATAACTGATTATATTTTAAAATAGAACAAAACGAGTTTTTGAAGAGATTTTGTTTTTGAAGGACTGAAAATTTTATTCTACTTTATTTTTTCAAATTAAAAATAGATAAAATAAAGAGACATATCGTTTTCGTTTTTTGGCATTGTTACCCGCCCAACATTATAAAAATCAGTATTCCCGACATTTAGACGGCTAAGAAACCAATTTTCTACAGATGGTAAGAAGTTATGTTGAAGTTATTGTTAATGTTAACCGGTGAGTGATTATATTTGCATACTGAAAAAGAACAATATGTCTTGCATATTTCAGGAATCGATGACAGGAAAGTATCAATATTATAAGGTTCCCGGTTGTTACGACCAGAAAGACGATTTGCGCAGTCGACTAATTTGCATGATGCCCCCAACCTGTGTATATCCACTCAAATGGGAGTTCTCTCTTGACTATCTTCCGAAGCACCTATGTTATCGCTCCTTTGTATGAATTAACTATATCGTGACTTTCACTTATGGCCATTGATAGACATTGTTTTCTGTAACCTTAGGCGATGCTGTCGTCCGGGTCAATGTATATCATTGCAGGGAGTTCAGGATGATTTTCTTTCTGATACCGCTGTAGGCTAACCAGGACGTTCTCACCTAGGACATTCCAGGAACACAACTAAATTAGATCCAGTTTTGTGTTTTGCAAAACTTGATTGATTGTTACTACTAGCAAATGCTATTGGAAGAGATTGAGCCTACCTCAGTATATCTGGCACCACATCAACTTATTCACAACATGCAGCGCCGACATTGTCACTTTTTCCCAGATTCTGTTGGCGGAACACACTAATCATATCTCTTTGCACACTTCGCAGAGGCTTCAATATTCAGGTTTGAACGGGTGGATATTGCACCAAGCCCACTTTCTCAGAACTTCGTTTGGGCCGTATTTATCGTCCTATGGTCCCTACAACATATTAGTTGACAATTTCGGCGTACCAGATAGTCGAGTATGATATTGAGAGTCATAGTTGGACCCTTACAGCATTCGTCAAGCATTATGACCTCATCAAGTTTTTCGAGTCTACGAACTAGGGAAATAGGGATACCACTCCTCCATCAGCTTCGTAGGGTTAATGCTGCAGTAACGTTAGATGGTTTCAGTTTAATGGGATTCCAAACTTAGACGGGGTTTATTTCTGTGCGACCAGAACAGGTCGTTTTCTGGAATGTGTACAAAAACTTGCTTCGGAAAAAGTTTGATTTTTTTTTAAGTCACTTCTCACCTGGTCAGTTGCAGATATGTTTTTTTTTTCTTTCACCTGACGCTGGTTGAGCGCAGAAGGTCTGAGAGTATTCAACAGCCATTCTTTTATCACCTCCGGGATGTTTTTAACGATATATGTGTGAGCGAGTTTTTTCTCCTTCACATGCAGCTTAAACACGTAGTGGCAGAGAGGCTTCGACAGCCTTTTTTTCACAGCTTTGTGTCTGTGTTTAACGGTGTCTGTGATAGTTTCTCAGTTTTCCATTTTTTCATCCTTCACACGCGACATACAAGAGAGACTTCGACAGCCTTTTATCAACAGCTTTTGGAATAGACTCAACAGGGTTGTTTATAACGACAATGTCTAAATCATTTAAAATTTCGATGAAGTTAGACATTACTCTACTATTTTTATTTATTATACCTTCATTTTATATGATTCTAACCCTTCAGCAACTGTTTTAAACAAACATAATGTCCACCCACTTTATTTCAAATTTGTTTCGCCCAGGGCGTGAACACAAGGTTAATGAGTTTCACTCATTAAAGTATTCACTATGAAATTTCTTTTTTATTTGTACTATTGTTTCTGAAAATCTCAAGCAAGTAGATAGGACCATGCTATATAATTTATTAGCATATGGCGACAAGCCACGTGGTGTAAACGCTTAATAGGCAGTAGAGTTATTATCTACTTGTTTAGATAGCATTCATATGAACCGAGACGGGTCAGCAACACATAATTGGTTTTTTTATTTACGAATATATTTTTACCTATCTTACGTACATTTTATACCTATAATGCGTTTTAGTGGACTCATTAAAACAGCATTAATGATTAATCTGATTTGATATACCAACCAGTAAACCAGCTGAAACAGTTACCACGCCATAATTTTGTGATATATAAAAGCACGTTTTATAAACTCAACACAACTTTCACGAAGTCAACTCAATTAAATATATATCGTCAAGTGAATTAGATCAAGTAACACAACTAAATTCTTTTAAATTATTTTTTAAAATTCTTAGCTCAATATTCAAAAGGATTTGTTATTAATCAAAAGTTCATAATTCAGCACAGGAGTACCGCTTTTGGACAATTATAAATAGGCATGTAAACTTAACTCGATCCGTATATTAAGTCAGGGTTGCTACAGGTAGGGACAGTCAGGTGGAAAAGGGCCTTTTTCTCACTAGTGAGGGAATATCAGTGAAAGTCAGAGAATGTCGTTGAATTTTTTAAAATTTCAGCAAAAATTTTAAAAATTCAGAAAAATACTCGGTATCATTCTAATTTATTTATTTATTACGTTTAGATTTCTTCCATGATGAAGTGGAACGAAATTCAAGCTGTCAGTAAATATTGTTTGATTTAAATTGGTCAGTATTTTGGGATATGCGTGATTTTATTCTGGTTTTGTTCAAGAGTATTTTTATTAAAGGTGGTTGTCAACCTGAGAAGCAGAAAAAAAAAATGAATACTCTACGTGTCATATCTTCTGAGATAAATGATATGAAAATTTCGTACAACTAAAAAATAAACATTGTCATTTCGTAAAAGTCCGGTTCACTGATTTGGGGCAAAAAGGGGGTTGGCAGCCAAATTTGAGCAGTTAATACAGGAAAAACTAGCAGCTAGACTTGGAAAAAACTCAAGTTCTATAATATAATAACAAAATCTTCGAATGAGGTTATTAACATAATTAAGAATGATTCTATAAGCTTCTAAATCGCATTGTTTGCCAGAATTGTTTGCGCGAATTTTTAATTGAACTCGTTTTATAAGCACTTTACTGAAGATTTTTGAAACGAAAGGTTAATTGTTTCCCTTATAATTTTCATTTTGACGGGAGCGTAGTTATCTAAAACTTTCTTGAAAATAGTGTCGTAATAAATATTAATATATATAGTTAAATTTCTGACTAGAAGTAAAAAAATAATTAATAAATTCTAAATCAAAATTCTTCTCAACAACTTTTTTTTAAGGTTTCTGTAGATGACTATACTAGGAGGCATTTTTAAGTATTTTGATCTCAGAATAGTATATATTAAATGATGAAAGTCACTTATGCCAGTTTAAACAGAGTTTCAGTATTGGAAGAGAGTTTTTTTGTTCGTTAATATCAGATCAATACATGTCCCACGTGTAGACTTGAGTCATGTCATCGTCTTCTTTAGATTACAAAGGCTATAATTACTCATAAACTCCTCCAGATGCGCGTTGCTAGGTTTTAAGTTCATATCACCATAAATAATACAGTGGTCATGTATGTCTTCAGTAAAAAGCTAATATATTAGACGCCGCTACTTCGACTCAAATCCATACTATATGATATTTTAAAACCTGGAACTAAGAATTGATTAGTAAAAAAAGTATCATCTAACTTAGGTTCTTAAATAGTAAGTACATCAACATGATTTTAAACAAGATCAGCTAAGAGTTGTATCTTGATACGCAAAGAATTAATATTTATATACACTAAAGGGGGAATATCTAGTGACATTTTCTGAGCGTTTATTAATGAAATCACAATTTGGTAAATGATTGTTAAAAATGTGTAAAATAAAAGGAAAGACTGAAGGTAAAAAAGAAGGTAAATTACGTACATCAGCCACAGAGATTGCTTATCTTCTCTTCAGTCATCTTGGTATATTATTGATAGAATGGATAGGGTTACGTTCAAACATTACGATACCATTCTGTTCGAGATGTATACCATCATTCCAAAGGAAATTAGGTGTGATGTTATGATTATTAACATATAAGAAGTTGTTGTCAAGACATGTTTGTCGTAGAAATATGTTTGTTGAGATTCTAATCGCATCAACATCACTGTCTCTCTGTCTCAAGTCTCAAGTTCCAAGATATTCTGTCTCACTGTCTCAAGATACTTTAGTTTTTCAATTTCAGTATGTACCACATAATTTTTCGTAGCGTTGTTTTTTTTCGACTAGGGTCATCTCATTCAAGTAATATTACGATATTTTTTAATACTTATAACATATTTAAATTTGAATCGATTTTTAATTTCTTTTGATATCATATCTATCTCGATTTGAATATTATTTATTTATTATGAAAATAATCTAAAACTTTTTTCTATGGTATTACACATTTTTTGACTTAAAACTTTATTAATCCCTAATTGAGGTAATGTCAAAATATTATTTTTATTTTTCGCACCATAATTTCAAGAAATATCAATATTATATATATATATATATATATTTATTCATTAACACAAAAAAAAGTGTTAGGTCTAGGAAACCTTTGTTACTAAGAAATATCTTGTGTTATCCTCTTCAGGGTCATACGGCAAAACATTATGGTAATATAAAAACTTCTTTATAAAAAATTTTTTTCTGTTAGTTATGCAGAAAAAAGAAGCTATTTTCAAAATGATATATTTGGCAAAAAATATTGCTCAAAGCAACCTAATCGCAGCATATCAAATGTTCGTTATAAACACAAATTAAATTACAATGGTCAAAAAATAAAATAAACATGTGAGTGCCAAGCAAGTTTACCTATAATGAGAGCGGGCAGTTAAAAGAATAATAATCTGTAACTGAACCTTTTTCAATTGAACAAGGAGGAGGCTAAAGAGAGTGTTGGAATTGGAAATTTGTTAAAAATGACGTAATCGAAACTTAGAATGAGTTTTCTTAGTTTCATTTTTGCTTGGATCATTTAAAAAGTATTCAATTATTAGCATGCTGATGAGATCTAAAGTTTACTGGAGAAAAACTAAATCTTAAGGTGGAAAAACCAATACAAATATTATTGAAAAATGTATTTGATCAAAATTCTCTGTTTAATTTTAATGGTAAGTTTGAATTAGTTCCTCTTCAATTACATTTTATAGTAATTTAAAACTCCAGGTAACTATACTTTTTTTCATTTTTCCAGTTTATTTGAATGTTGCCTATTACAAGGTTTTTAAAACTTCTTTTAAAATTCTTTTAAAAATATCTATTAATTAGACAGGATAAGGGATACGATCAAGAAAACTTTTTTATTTAAAAAACTGCTGATCATTTTAATGCTTTGACGGAATTTAAACGTAAAATAAACGGTAATCTGTAGGTTTTTTGTACCTTTTTGACCCTAAAAATGCAAAACTACCAAAAATTATTGAATAGAAATTTAAATAGTGTTTTCTCAATTCAGATTAGAAGCATGAGTACAAACCTGTTGTTATTATTTTATATAAGATGTTCTAACAGGAAGTAAAGGCTGATTTTCATTTTTTTTTTGAATTTTATACTGCTATTGCTTTTAGATTTTAATATCCAATTTAAACCTTTCTGGAAGTCAAAATAGTAACAAAAAACGATTTTGAAGAAATGAAAAGTTTTTATGCAGCTCTCTGAAATTAATTTTCACTGGTGATGGCCATAGCCACGCTCTTTGCCTTGTGTTTTCTAAACTATAACAATCTTTTAAGGGTGGTTTCTCACACTTAAGGCACAAAGTATACGTACTTTCGGTAATCTTTCATGTGACACCTTATTAACAGAATTTCAGTACTGGAAAAACACAGATGGCAACGACGTGTTCAACCAAGTGACTTGGAAAATATGTCCAAAAGATATTTTTGTTGTAGGAGTATATTAGGGTTAACTCAGGAATGCTTGGGTTCAACAACGATCCTGATGGTATAACCGCACGAGTTTTTGCTGAGTTTTGATTGTCAGGACTTGCAACATCAAGCAAGTTGACAAAAAAGAGTGAAAGCTTACGGAAGCTTATTGCCCAAAGATCAATTAAATGTTTTAAAAACAAAAGTAGAAACATATCATGCCATAATATGTTCATGGAGGCTTTTAATGCATACTAGGGATTTTAAATTATCAATGTCAAAAGTTTTTGTTATTTAAAGTATGTTTCCTGTATTTTTGTCTTGTTTCCTGGAAACAATTTTGAAGCTTGATACCTTTCGATTGAAATGAACTTTTCATTTGAAATTCTCAAAGGTTGTTCCTCAAAATCGGACGAGAAAAGGAGATAATAATTTTTTGTTTAAAACTTTAGCTATAACGACTTGATTTTAGGTACTTATGTTTCAGCTTGGATGCTTCTCAATTTCATATCTTTCTAAAAAATGTCATGATTTTTCGATCTTTGTATGTAAAAATATGAGAAATCGAGGCAAATCATTTCTAGAAATGTGATTTTAATAATACATAGAACCTATTTATTGGTAAAAATTCATTACATTATCTCAATCAAAGATTAACCTTTCAAGGTGAAAAATCAATAGAATTATTGTTGAAAGATGGATTTGATCGAAAATCTTTGTTTAGTTTTACGTTTATTTTTTATAGTAATTTAAAACTCCAAGTAACCTATCTGTGCTTTGCTTTATTTTCCCAGTTTATTTGAATTTTATCTATTAAAAGGTTTTCCATAAAATTACTCTTTTCAAGAAATCTGTCAAATAGAATAGAGATATAATGAACCCAAAAAAAGTATTTAAAAACAATCTGTACCCAAAAAATGTCGATATTCTTCTGTAAAAATCTGAGGATGCACGATTTTCAAAAACATTCTTGATATTGCTTTGTTTTCCCAGTTTATTTGAATTTTATCTATTAAAAGGGTTTCCATAAAATTACTCTTTTCAAGAAATCTGTCAAATAGAATAGAGATATAATGAACCCAAAAAAAGTATTTAAAAACAATCTGTACCCAAAAAATGTCGATATTCTTCTGTAAAAATCTGAGGATGCACGATTTTCAAAAACATTCTTGATATTGCTTTGTTTTCCCAGTTTATTTGAATTTTATCTATTAAAAGGTTTTCCATAAAATTACTCTTTTCAAGAAATCTGTCAAATAGAATAGAGATATAATGAACCCAAAAAAAGTATTTAAAAACAATCTGTACCCAAAAAATGTCGATATTCTTCTGTAAAAATCTGAGGATGCACGATTTTCAAAAACATTCTTGATATTGCTTTGTTTTCCCAGTTTATTTGAATTTTATCTATTAAAAGGGTTTCTATAAAATTACCCTTTTCAAGAAATTTGTCAAATAGAATAGAGATATAATGAACCCAAAAAAAGTATTTAAAAACAATCTTTACCCAAAAAATGTCGATATTCTTCTGTAAAAGTCTGGAGATGCACGATTTTCAAAAACCTTCTTGATATCCGCTGCTCAAGATAAAGCATAAATGACAGCTTGTCAATTACCTTATGCATTAACTAATAACTTAAAGTACTCAGAAATTCAATCTGGTGAACCACTGAGGATGGGATTCCACTCACAAATTTCGCGCCAGGAAAAAGAAATTTTTTTATCCAGTGATACGGGTGCAATCAAGAAAACTTTTACATTTTTAAAAAAACTGAGGATTATTTTATTATTTTGATGGTATTTACTTGTGAAATAATCCCTAACCTCTAGATTTTGTTTACTTATTGGACCCTGATACAGCAAACCTACCAAAAAAATCTAGTTCAAAGGTGAAATTATACATAGAAATTTTTGCTTCACCACATTTAAAACAGACTTTGATGAAGTTTAGTTATGCAAAAATTATATCTGGACATAAAAATTGGAATAAAAAAGAAATGCATATATATATGTTTA
>JAUZNK010094923.1:0-12256 GCA_035046665.1 Euphysa ruthae
GCTTGCTTGCTTGCTTGCTTGCTTGCTTGCTTGCTTGCTTGCTTGCTTGCTTGCTTGCTTGCTTGCTTGCTTGCTCGTTCGGTTGCTCGCCTGCTTGCTTGCTTGCTTGCTTTGCATTTACTTCCCTTTCCTTTACTTTGCTTTACTTTGCTTTCTTGCTTATTTACTTATATAGTTTCTTGCCCACACGTGTAGAAAAGTTTTTATCATTTATATAATGCTGTTACAAACTAAGAATTTGGGTATCTCTCCACAAATTAGAACATAAATAATAAAAATCGTCTTTTCTTTCTATACCTGATCTGGCACTAAATATAGCATTCATAGCATTTTTATCAAAGTATATCAGAGTATCCTCTGAATTATTTCCAGTTATACTGCTAAAAAGCTCACGGAAACCTCTGGTGTGTGTTGCTTCAGTTTTATTTGGTAGCTGAACAAGGTCACTTGCTTAATTGTTAAAATATGCCATCCTTGTTCGGCATGTACAGAGTAGACTTGAAAAACTATTTTAGGGCATAGCTTGAAAGTTTCTTCACAAAACCAATGTTCTAAAGTTGTAACTGGAGTTCTCTTGAGGACGAAAATATTATTTTTCACTCAAGATAATCTACACCACTGTCATAAAGTTAAAAATGGCCACAATTTTCTGTCTCCTGGTAAACTTCAGATCAAACTGATATAGCAGCAAGTATAAGAGGCAGTGGTGGTACATGGATTTTTGCCGAGTGTCACGTATATTTCTGCGCATTGTATCTATTGATTTTACTGCAGTGCTGTTTGTTGTTGTGCCAAGTTCTCTTGAAAAAATTTGCTGGCTTGTGTTGTTTATCATTTCAACACTACGTTTTAATGATGCTCTAACTTTTGCGAGTTAACTATTACCTTTAGATGGGGCATGCGTGTGTACATTCGTATGCCTAATAAATTCATTCCTGATTGGCAGCTTCACTCTAACTTTGCACTGACCTTTTCTTACGTCTACACATTTCCAAGATTCTATGTCATCAGCTAAGTATATTTGAAATACATAAATAAATCTGTCTATTTAAAGTTTTACTCAAATACAACAAAAACGAGCAGTTTAAAAAAAAAAAAAAAAAAAAACTGAACCAAAATCTTTATGTTTTCAACTAAAACGCCAAATGTGTGCTATTCACGTAGGAGAAAAACCAATGTTTTACCCTGAAATGACGCATACACATTAATTTTTAACCTCACCCTTTCGTAAACTCTCTATTTTCTATTGCTTCGTAAAGTGGTAAAAGTTTGAATAGAGTAATATATTGAAATGAAAAACTTATAACCAGAATTATTCAAACGTATTTTTTCTAATTGCGTTTATTTTTAGAAAGTTAGTTAGTATGTTTACAGTTAATTGATAGGGTGCTAACATTTTAATTACTCAAAACAAACTGACATCAGGAGAAATTAGAATAATTGCCAACGTTACATTTTTGAAAAAAAGAAGTTGAAAGAAATTCTATCCCTTAAAAATACTTGTTTAAAGTAAGTAAATGTAAAATTAATTGTGGAAAAACAAAAGCTCATTTTAATTTAAAGTTTTTGTTATTACGCATGACCTATGAATAATTCTTGTGTTTTTGTTGTATTCTATTGCTAATTCTTTCGTGCTTGATGTCCGAAAATTTCAAGTGGTTATCATTTTCATTTTGAGTTCTATGACCAAAAATATTTCTTGAGGGAACAGCCGACAATCACAGATTTATGGTTTCAAGTCCTTTATGATATTTTATTACTTTTAATAGGTCTTGAAGCAAAATCATGTCTACCAGGAGAAAACCACGAATTCATCTCTGCAGACGTTACAGAATACAAATCGCATGTAAAAGTAGTCAAAGAAGTAATTGAAAAATATTATAAAATTGATATCATAATATGCTGTGCTGGTAAAGGGCAAATGATGAAGATCGATGATGACGGCTACGACGAAAAATTTATCGATAATTCATTTGACCTTAATATAAAGAGTTCGATCTTTGCTGTCAAAACATGTTTGCCTTATTTAAAGCAGTCAAAAGCTGGAAGAGTCATATTCATATCTAGCATAGTAGGCGAATATAATAGCGTACAAAGTTACTCTGTATATGGCTCTACAAAGTCAGCCCAAGTAGGAATAAGTTATTTTTCTCATAGGTTAATTTTCTCATAGGGTATTCTATATAACACAAGCTGTGTAGCTGCACAATGTAGCTATATCTAAACTGTGACCTTAGTAAAAATTGTCCTTAAAAGACATATACTATGATTAATGGTTGATGGTGTTTTGATAGTTTATCATCATAAATTTTAGTCCAATCTTTGTACCTTAGAGAAATCTCCTAATTGGGGAAAAAACTTCATCAGGCTGAAACTTTCTGCAGAAAATCCTTATATCATGTCGATTACTCAGAAAAATTCTCTATGAAATCAAAATGGCAACTAATCTGGTTGAAAGCGTTCCGCACGAAAGACTGATTTCCAATGTTATCGGATTTTATTATATCATTAACAAATATACAAGGACTTTTGGTACAAAACATTCGTTCTGTATCTAGCTTGATTTTCAGCTTTTATATACATATATTTAATGTGTTGCCATCATCCTACCTTCTTTTAATATGAGAGAAAAAAACACAGTATAATATCTTGAGATAAGTTAGAGTTTTTTTATATTAGGACAAAATCATTTATACAAAAATTTGAAGACGAAGTTCTAGAAAAATTTGATAGCCAAATAGACCAGGCGCATCGTGAAATTAAAATCCATGAAACTAGGACTCTGATGCCCGAGTTTAACGTTAAATTATGATCGTGGGTTTTGTTTGTTTTTTATTTTGGTCTTTTTAATTTTATATTAATATTAAAATATGAGTGTTTTGACTGGGGACATGCCAGCTACCACCTCAGCAACAAATGCGACAAGAAAAACCCCACATGTATACCTATCTGGTTTTCCCTTGACTGGTAGATATGTTAAATCATGTTTGCAATGTTAATCTGTAAAGTATTTATAAAGAGCACTGACAACTTTCTTTTTTGCTTTATTGAGTGTGCCTCCCACGCTATCGCAAATAGATACTTTGCCATATGCACAGCAGGTAATCATTTAATGACACTTTCCATCGTATAATTATTGAATGTGCGTGGAATCAACAGGTTAGTATTTTGAACTCAGCGCTTCTGGGTGTTCCAGGCGGACTGATATAAGTCTTGATTTCCCTGAGCCTTAAAAATTAAGCGTTGCGCAGTATCCAAGATTTTATCATTTAGCCAAGCTTTTTCACTCATGAGAATTCGTTTTTCAAATAGAACAGATCGTTCCGCACCCAGAATTCTTCATTTTTTACAGCACCCGCGTTCTTTTCATTATCAATATGGATGAATGGTATGTCAAATTTACGTCCGTTTCACAATATGCAATCAATGATGTACCACCACTCTTTCTTTGCTTTGAGAAGAAGCACCCACTCAAATTCCCATTTTTTATTATTTTTGATTTCTAACAACCTTAATAAAAGACCGCTATTTTCTTCAAACCATTTTCTTAACTTCTGCATACTGATCTTGATTTTATCGTTTCATAATGGCATGTTTTTGAGAACATCATCCAGATTTACATAAATGAGGAAATATAGTTTTCACTTTCTCCTTATTGAAGAAAAATTATTAAATTTCTCGCAGGTACCCATTATGCTTTGATACTTTTCATTGACATGCCATGCTGATTTTAGAGCTGTCAAAATTATTTCTTTATTAAACCCATCAGGGATCAAAATGAAAAAAAATATCTTTTGTTGACGATTTCTTCATGTTCAAGTGGCACTCGAGGTTTTTCATCGTTACGGATATGGGCTGGTTTTTCATCAATTGGCTCATGAATGATAAGTTTTTCTTCACTTATGTTGCTCTGATAAACTATTACCTCATTACCATCAACATAGTGTTTTAGTTGCACTTTCTCATATTTATCCTTCAATGCTTTTCCACTTTCCAAATTCGGAAATATTGCCAGATCGTTCGGAGACAGTACCATTACAATGAATGGATCTACCAGTTTAAAGATAAATTGCACTCCTTTTCTATCATCACGTTTGTTCTTTGTCTATTTTTTTTTACCTTATCAATTGTTATTACATTAATAAAATGACTGAGTTTACACGACAAATTCTATTTCAAGTTATATTTTATATTTTATCAATCTATCGTAGCAACAAATAAACCTATCTACTTAGTTAGTAATGGTCGCCCAGTGTTAGTTTGCCAATCAAGTATGAAAATTCTGTCCAAACAGAAGCTTTCATTCTTTTAGTAATCAGATCACTTAATTGATGCCTTGTTTCATAGATTGGTTATGTTCGCACGGCGGCCGTTGAATTAGCAAAGTACAATATCACTATCAACTGCGTTCTTCCAGGAACTACGAAAACGGAAAGATTATCTCAATTGGGTGAAGAAACCTTAAACTTGTTTATCAATCTTACACCACTTAAAAGATTAGGTAGGTAGCCATTGTTATAGTAAAATTTACCAAACTATTATTTTTAACATTTCAATTTGCAAGTTCATTATATCTTAATACAAATTTTTAAAACACAGACACATCTGGAAAGTTCACGAACATTATTTGGTATTTACATTAAATCTTGAAAGTTCATACATTTATAAACATAAAGTGTAACTCTTCCAAAAAAAGGTATAAAAACATTTTTATAAATATATCAGCAGAAACAATGGTTTGGATAACCTCAAGTTGTATTGTGGGCAGTTTTTTAAACCATGTGCTAAAGTTTAGTGAGATATTCTCTCTATTATATTGTTCTAAAATTGGTCCGTGAACGAAAAAATGTTTAGTCGATGAAACCCTATTACATTTAATTTTCTTTCCCCAGTGATGACCATTTTCAAGGCATATACATGTTCATGACGCCAACTACATATTTCTGAGGTAAAAGTTCAGGCTTTTATGAACCGATAACAGTTTTCATAGAATTTTTCAAGAATATGCTAGTTGAATGCTTTCTGAAAAATTTTCACAGCAGAATCAACAAATTTTACTTTTTTTTTTTTAAACATTAATCGATAAGATGCCTCTGCAAAACAATGTAGCTAAACTCATGCACTAAATAAGTGTTTTTATGCCTCAAAATCTGTGAGGAGTTTTTTTTAAATAATACAACTGTTCGAACATTTACCTCAAAACTGTTTCATCCTTAAGCATTTTTTTTCTTTTATAGAACGTTTTTGACAAAAGCCATTTGATTACATAAAATAATATATTGGTTTGTAAATTTGTGGAGCTTCCATTTTTTCAATTTACATTTTTTCATCCTTAACGTTATTTAGAGTATCTGTAACGTTGTTTAGGGTGTCAGATATTTTGAAAAAAGTTTTCTGACAAAACTTCCTACATACATTTTTATTTCAATTAAAGGAATTTTTTGAAAAACTATCAGAACGGAAAGAATTTTGACCGGTTGACATACTTTTCTTTGGACTAAAGCTTCGACAAGTTTAAGACCAATAAATTCCATTGGGTACTTATTAACGCGAAATTCTTTATTTTAGCGTTTGTTTTAGATTTAAGAGAAAAAAAGAATTTTTTTGAATTTATGAAATCTAACGAATGTTAATTCTGATAAAAAAAAATTTTTTTTCGAAGTTGAATCAGCAAAACCCTACAATCGTTGAAAAATTATATGGGATTTTTATCAAATTTTAGCAAAAATTCATATTTGACGCATGTTTTAAAGGTGATTTTCTTGACCAAAATTTCATAAATTATAACAAACCCAAATGAGTATTCAAAGCCTACAAGTCTATTAACCAAAAGATGGAACCTAAAGTTGAAAATACCAAAGGCGATGTGTCCATATTTTTAACTGCTAGTGGTTTTTTTGTTCTATTAATAAATTGTATTAATGACTTATAAGTTTCATAATATTTTGACCATGATTCTAGTTTGCGTAAGTTTCCAAAAAATAATCTTAGACAAACGATTTTTAGATAAATAGTATTTTTTATAAAACATACCTTTTTTTGGATGCGCTCATTAAATATGGTCTCTCAGCAAAACAGCCAACCGAGCACTTCATCGAATCAATTATGTCTGAAAATGGGAACGAAGATCTGGGGCTGTGGTTAATGATTGTGGTTATTATTACAATCGTGACCTAGGTGACCTATATAGCCATTGGGTATTTTCTGGTTTTACCACGTAGAATGTGAAATACACAGAAAAGTCCCCTTTTATATACACTTCAGACCCTAAAAGTTTTATGTAAATTAGATTATACTCAATATCGTTAAGCTTTTTTTTTTAACATTCAAAAGAGGATCGATGCAAACTGTATGAAATTCTGTGTTTAGAAGCCCTATATATCTCGGGCCAACTTTAATTCAACGTCATTCTTTTGTGTATTTTAATTAGATAAAAAAGGAGATAATTGTAAATAACTTTCTTTTTCGTTCGAATTACTCCAAATTGCGAGGTCAGCAACAGTTATTATATTTATATCATGACTTTTAAAGAATTTTATACGATTCCACATAATTAATTGATTAATTAATTGCATTACTTAATTAAGTAATTGATTAATTAGATTGGATCGAGTAAATACTTCATAAACCATTAGAATATAACTGTTGCAAATTGATTAATTCATTAGGCTAATTATTTAATTGGTTACTATGTGAGAAATTAAAGATTAAGGCAACCCTGAGATATGCTTTATAACTTTCGCACAATTTCTGAGTTTGTAAAGGATTGTTTTTCATATTTCAAGGATTAGATATTTAACATAAGGATTAGGTGTCTAGCATAATAATCATGTGTCCAACATAAGGATTAGTTGTCCAACAAAAGAATATTTTATGTTATCGTAAACAAAACACAAATGAAATTTACATTCATGAAGTTGGCTTAAATAAAAAAATTACATTTGCTTGTTGTTTTTATGACAACGGTTAGACATTATAGTTGGTCCCTGCTATATGATCACTTGAATTATAGGAAGCAATGTAGCTGCACATCGGTCAGACAAAGTAAGCACCAAACTTTTCGATGTTTCGCGACAAATCCCAACTAGCACCCATTTTTTTGCTACCAAACTTCCAAGATTTTTTTTCCCGAGTAAAAAGATTTTCGCCGATTTCAACTGTAAAAAAAAAAAAAATGGAAAAAAGAGAAGGGGACAAATTAGTAATGACCGATCTCTCATTGGATTTTTGTCCAAAACATCATACGAGCTTTTAATGGTCGATCTCTCACGTGTTATGGAAAAATCATACGAATTATCAATGACCAATCAATCAGTGCATTTTCGTCCATAAGATCAATCGAATTATTAATGAACGATATCTCAGAGTATTTTTGTGCAAAAAGACTATACTAATTATTAAAGACCGATCTCTCAGTGTGCTTTCGTCCAAAACATCATACGAGTTAATATTGTCCGATCTCTTAGTGTATTTTCGTCGAAAAGATCACACCAGTTATTAATGAGCGATCTCTCAAGGTGTTTTTGTCCAAAACATCACAAGAACTAATAATGACCGATATCTCAGTGCATTTTCGTCTAAAAATTATACGAATTATTAATGACCGATCTCTCAGTGTATTTTCGTACAAAAAGATATGAAAGTAAGCCGAAGCATATAAAAATGAATCATTATCAAAAAATATCTCACCTTATCAAAATTTAGTCTTACAAATTTTAAACAATTTTTTTTTTTTCTTTTAATTTTAAAGAATTCATCAGTTGGCAAAAACAACCATTTTAAGTAAAAATTTTGAGGAAAAATTCATTCCTGAACAAAGACGACTTTCGTAGTAAAATAACTTTTTTTTTTTAAATTAACATGTTGAATTTAGTACAATCAAACCACCCTGCGAAAATTACTGCTAGAATATGATTTTTATATTTACTCTGAGACAATTTTGTATGACTTTAGGTTTACCTGAAGATGTGGGTAACGTTGTGTTATTTCTTGCATCCGAAGAAGCTTGCTTCATAACTGGTCAGGAGATTACAGTTGATGGAGGCATGTGTAGATATATGGCTTTTGATTTTTAACGAATCTTTCTATGGTGAATCTATATAAAAAACTAAAAAATTTATTCGTTGTAAAACTTTTTTAAAGTTTTCTCACCTAACATTCTTTATAACTTTATAATATGAAGGTAGACCATAATATATGGAAGACCACAAATTTTTATGCAAGTTTTGATTTCTTGCATATCTTTATTATTTGCATCGCTAATTACTTGTTAATTTGCTAAATATTTGAAGAATTGCCATGGCATTTAACATTTTGTTGTAACTTTATAGTTATTTTATAGCATAATTCATCTTGTTAACAATATTATTGTAAAGCTTAATTACTTGTTAATTTTGTAGTACCCATTTTCCAGTAATACATAAACTAATAAATTGATAATTAGTTATATATTTACCAATATCACATAACATATCAAATAGCTATACATGTTGCTCCCTGCTAAAAGCTACAACAAGAAAACCAAGAGTACTTGTCTTGTTTTTCCAAACCCTCAGAGATTATTAAGAACATAGTTAATGTTTCGAAGCTGATCAATTTTGGCTGGAGTGGGTTCGAACCGAAAACCTCTACATTAAATTTACATTATAATCCAGCGCCTTTGTTCTTTTACTCAAACAAATATAAATACAAAAGCTATGACATTATATTTCATTTTAATTATTGCTCTTGGAAAATATAATTATAAATTTGTACCACGCTTATTAAAAATTGTTTCAACGTTTATTTTAAAACATTTATTTTTCAACTAAAATCAACAATGTGATATTTCATCAAAAAAAAAACATTTATTGTGTTTAATGACGATCTGGAAAAAGAAATGACAGATAAAATACATATTTAGAAACTAAATAAGCAACACTCGATATAACATTGATTCATCGTCGAATAAAAAATAATAATTCAACGTTGTTTTATCAACTATATAGCAATTTTTAATTGACTTTGAAATTCGCTGTTAAATTTTCCATTTATTTTAGACTTTTAATGACGTCTTGTGCTTACTAGGTTGTGTAGAAGTAGGTGAAAATTGATTTGTTGATACTTTCCAATAAAGAAAAGCAAGCGTCTAACTTTTACAGCATGGACTTTTCGCATTATCTGGAAGTTACATCATATTTTCTAAAATCTGCATTCCAAAACCTGTTTCGAATATTTTATTATTGTTTTTATTCGTTATGTAAATAATTTTAACATAAATAGGAAATTAATTGAATCGAATAATTTAAATAATATCTAGTTTCTACAAAAAAGTATTGTAAAGCTTATGTTTTTATAATTTTGAATTATAACTTGTTTTTACTTTTACATACAGCACACCCTGTAAATTTATTTAATTTAAAAGTTTACTAATGAAATGTATGAAAATTGTTGCTTTTATGCCTATTACACTTCCAACTTAGCTTGACTAGTGACGTTATGCTACCATTTATTAAAACGCTAATTCCAGTTTTCTTTGGTTTGGGTCTTATTTATATGAACTTTACCAAATTCTACAGACAATAATGCAAGTTGTTATAATAACAAGGAGTTAAAATAAAAAGCGATAAAATTATCATAAAAATTGTTGTAACAGCAACAAAAGATTGATTTTTTAATATAAATGTATGGAAACAATGATGATGTAAAAGTGATATGCCTTGAATTTCTAAATAAGATTTTCTTTCTTTTTAACTTGAATCTAAGTTAACTGGTATTTACTCAATTTTTACCTTGCTCTTATTTTCAACTGATATGTCTAAGCTATAAACATTATGATAGAAACAATATAGTTCAGAAAATCCAACAAATTACAAGATTGATGTTAGTTTTGGTGTAAACTATTACTGTTGTAAAATAAATGGTAAAACATGGATTATAAACATTACTTATATTACGTTATAAGTAATACTGTCATATATTAAAACTGATCCCGAACTCTTGATTTTTAATCCGGATGTGTTCATGTCGTAACAATGGTAATGTTTCTGGAACTACATTTAAAGTTCTAAAAATGCCTCCATCTTTATTTAAATAAGGATACATGTGGTTTTGTTACATCATGCGTATGGGTGTTACATTTTGTGAGTTGAATGGATAGATGGAATTTTGACTAGATGGATTAGTAGATAACCTTGCAGCTGATAATTTTGGAGGTGTAATTCGTGGGAAATATAATGGTTTCGACATTGGAGTAACACACTCTTGAATAGATGGAGTTTTGATTTTTCTGAATGGTGGGTATTAAATCTGAAGATGCCTTGCTTTGAGTCTTCAATAATTTATTTTTTTTCTTGGATTTAACTTCTTGCTGACGAGTTTACATCCTCCAAATGATACTAATTGGAACAATTTACACTTAGTATCTTGAAACATTTTATATACTTCGATCAATATATTTTCTTTTACAGCCACGGCCATTGTAGGCTCACAAATGTGTGAACTACTGTGTAAACATGAACCTTTGCATTTGTAAAGGTTATATTTTATCTAGTGAGACAACAGACATTTTAGTTGCGAAACCTGCAACAATATATGACCCGTCTGTAGCTCCTGGTGTTTTACAATCCAACCATCGCCACTAAGGATTTATCTGAAGTTTTTAAAACAGTGAATATCCATGCCCAGCATCTTTTCAAAGGGATATTTACAAGGATTCTGACATTCGCCTAAAAGTACGTATGTTGAAATTTGAAATTTAAACGTTTCCACGGAATGTAATGGCTAAAATAGCAAGTCGAAATTTAAATAATATGCCATATAACTATTCCGTAAAATGGTTATTCTAATCATCCCGTGTTTTACCGAAATTGAGAAAACCCACAATGGCCCTATATTTATAGAAGAATGTTGAAATTTGATACTTAAACGCTTCCACAGAATAAAGTGGCTAAAAACGCAGGTAGAATGTAAACAATATCTAACAAAGCTGTTCGACAAAACATTAACTTAAAAATCTTCAATTCATTCTTCGTTACCCATCCCATTTCACTTTTCCACATTCTGGGTTTTACATATAGCCGCTATTAATTTCTCATCTTGTCTGCTAGTTTTATTTGTAATTCGACTTTAAAACCGTAAACTGAACTGTTTCTTTTGAGAGTCATTGATTTTTTGTTTTTGAAAAGTGTTACTTCATTCTCTCAAAAAATATATAAAACATATACTTATATATACGCCGTGATAATATAACCGTACCTAACCCTATGCCACTGAATGTATACATAAAAAGCATAAATAATATATATAAAAAAGTGGCGGGGTATTCTAGAACCTAACTTTTTTTGTAACTTACTTTTTCTTCGATTAGGTTTTTCTCCTTTTTGCCCTACAGTTAAAATAGTAGTAACATTTCGCACCACCCATGCGTCACCGGAAAAATAAGAAGCCATAAAAAATAGTAATTATATATTATACAGTCCTTAACAAAATAAGAATGGTACAATTAATTTAATTCAATTAATGAATTTAAAAAAAATTTAACTAATACATTATAGATCCATGACAACTAAAAACTAAAAATAAGAATTAAATTATAAATTGGCAAATCCTATAAAGAATTTCCACCAATCATCATTCACTCATCCAAAAGTCAAAGTTGTTCTATAATAGTGTTCGAAAAGTGAAAAGTGGACAAAAGGGAATTTTTCCACAGTGAAAGAAGAAATCCGAAGAACGTTCAAGGTAGTTTTAAATATGTTTTTCAAAAGCACTTGGCAAATGATGTACCATTGTATGATTGTGAACTACGTAGAAAAAGCCAATATAAAGCAAAAATCAAGGTTGACCTCGCTGACAAAATCATAGGTGTAGTCAACGAGCATACACATCCATCATCTTGTGTCAAAGCCGAAATAACAATAACAAACTTCTAAAAAAATGTCAACCTCTGATACTCTACTGTGCATTTCTAGTAAGTTAAAGTTTTTCTTTTTAACTTACTAGACAACGGCCTTGGCCAGTTGAGTACTGTAATAAAGGCCTGTCGTTTTTCGTCTGCCGTATGGCTGTGAAATATGCATGTTTTACATTGTTTTTATTAATTTCAAAAAATTCGTTTCTTCTCGACCAAGAAAAGATATATTGTTGGCTTTTAGTCATGAATTCAAAGTGAACATCTTGTTGTTATGACAACATACCGTTCCTTGTCGTATATACAAATGTAGAAATTTCCAAAAATTGGTCGCTAGATGTCATTGGCAATATATAAATAAATATA